>JALBCR010004801.1:0-212913 GCA_030710515.1 Abscondita cerata | reverse complement strand
TTTTTGGAAAATTATTTTCTCATGAAAATGACGAAAATTCTAGTATGTTTCTGCGACAATTATGGTAATTGTAACTAGAACATTGTACAACAGTATTGCAACGTTTGATTTAAAAAAGGCGGAGCTGGTCTATAATTTTGGTTATGGATTTTCTTTTTGGAAAATGTTTAGAATAACTAGAATAAAGTAAAACAGTATTGAAATTTGAGGATCATTTAAAAAAGGGTGCCAGTTCAAAATTGTTAATTTTAATTTCTGAGCATATAATTTTCAGTTACGGCTTTGTTTTTGGAACAAAGTTGAGAACAACTAGAACAATGTAAAACTGTATCGTAACATAAAAAAAAGGAGTAGCAACTCAAAACGTACTTTTTTAAGTTTATTTGAGAACTAATTGAATTGAAATAATCAGGAACAATTTTTAAAATCAAACATTACGAGAAGTAGGGTACGTACATCAAAAATTTCTATTTTAATTAAAAGTTAGATTATTATTTGATTATTTTCATTATTATTACATACAACTTGCTCTTAGTTTTCCCCTAGGACTTGTAGTTTTGGCGGAAATCGGATAAATCGTTTTTACCCATAAAACCTTAGATTTGCCCGTGTAATTATTATTCCTTTAATTCTTATTATATTCTCTTTCTTTTCCAACAGGTTTCATTCTACTATTATTCTTTTTTACTTTTGACCAATTTGAAATGTACATTTCTGTTCTATTGTAGATACATAGAAACTACTCTGTAACTGGAAAGTGTTTCACAATATGTGTTATATTTTACACTTTTATTATTTCACTTAAATAATGCAGGCTATTTTCTAATTGAATATCAATATCTAGGAAGCGATTTTTGGGTCCATTTTAAGAAAAAAACTTTACTTGAATATATGTCTTAAATGTCTGAACTTTTGAGATATAGGGTGGTAAAGTTTTAAAAATAAATAATTTCTTGTTAATATTTTTAAATGAATTTAGCTACTCTAACGAAATTTGGCATACATGTACAGGGTGTCCCATTTTCAACACTTGTATATCGTATCTCCGTAATTGTTAGTGCAATCAAAAAGTAATATAGGGCAACGTGTTCTTTTGGGTCACACTTAAAATAATAAAATAAAAATTTGAAGATGTTTCCTCGCTTAAAAGATACGAGGGAAAATAAAAAATTGTCAATGAATTTTTTTTAGTTTTGTTTCTAATAGCTTCTGTTTCATGGTTTATTTCGATTTAAAGTAATGGAGTTTAAATAAATCGCCTAGGAAACCAATAACTTTATGTTCCATTTTAAAAATGAGGTTAGGTCCGATTACTTTTTTACCTGAACTCGTATCCTCATTTTTGAACCGGTATATTATTCAAACACTATAAAGAAACGTGAATTAATTTTGTTAATCAGAACTTTAATTGTTAAATCGGTTACAGAAAACAAAAACCTGGAAATCGGCTATTTTTAATTATCAGCTTACTCATACCTAAAAATGGTAAATTATAACACAAAATTATTTTATACTGAATTGGGTATACTAAACCAGTCTGAAATAATGGTTTCTTTTGATTAGTATAAGATTTAAATAATTAAGTGAATTGTTTATTTCCTGTTCAAATGTAAGCGATAACCTGCTGTGATAGTACTATATTAGAGATATTCCATTAGATCAATTAATTAAAGATATTCCTCCCAGTTGACAATTCCGCCAACGTTTATTAAAAATATGTTGAGGGTTTATTTTTAATAATTGACAAAAATATATTGACTTACCTTATACTAAATGCAACAACTATCATTAAATTGGGAAAACAAAATTTTAAGTATAATCCAAAAACAGCACATGACAGATACCCTATAAGTGTCGTAAATCGGACATCCTGAACTATGTATGAAAAGCTTTTGATGTACCACATTTTTTTATTTTCACCGTCGCGACGTACGAAAGGTGACCTTCTTGTTTTTCAATCCGATGCGCGTTTTTCGTAATAAATAGAAAATGTTTCTCTGGAAAATATTAACAATAACGTTAATATGACAATTTTTTAAGCGAAAACCGTGCATTGGATTAAAAATCAATCAATCAATGGATCAAATGTGCTAAGATATTGATGGGAGCGTTCAAAATAATTTTTATTTCAAGAGAAATCAGTGACATACCATCAATGCCGTACCTAAATATTTGAACAATTTTATTAATTTCATTCTAATATTCGTAATTATTAATTACATAAAGAATAATGTTAATTTCTTTATTACAAATGTACGAATTGCAAGTTCAAAATTTTGTTTATATCTTATATAAATTTATTTATATAAATTGAGTCCCCAGATAAAATAAAAAAAAAGGAAAACAAAAATTAAACCTAGTATTTACTTTTATAAATAATGTTTAAGCACTACTATTTGTATGTGTATACGAATTATTATATTATAGGAAATAAAAAACAACAAATGAAGCAAGATAAATTTTGAAATACTTACCACTACAATTGAGAGCCATCGACACTAGTTTTTTAGTTCTAGAATTCATTTTAGCACATAAAAACTCACGATTTACACACTTCAAATTGAACAAACGAACTGAATGATAATATTTTTGAAATTAACCAAGAAGACATGGTAATGAATATAACTAAAGGCTTATTAGAATTACTACATCCTGTGTTATTGAAATGGGTACCATAATTAGAAAGTGCATGGGCTTTGTTTAGGGATTAAAATTGCTAATGTGTTCAATAAGCTCATTAACAGAAAAACAAACAAACAAACAGAACAAACAGAAAAACAACAAAAGGTTATTAAAAATATTTTTGGTTTGGCAGAAAATTATTTTGCAAATAATCGAGCGTTAATATGTTAATCTCTATTTTTAAAAATATAATCTTTTGTTACAAATTGAATAGATACTTCTTGAAAATAAAGTTTTCTGCAAGATTTATGTTCGACTATGAAACATCATTTTACAATTATTTATTATAATTCCGTTTTTTGTTCTTAGATAATTTAAGTTCTACACTATAATAGACGAATGATATTATTTATTACGCGTATCAAGGTACGCTTTATTATTTTACTTATTACATTCGTATTTTGGTACTTTTGTACTACTGCTATCAAGTATTAAATTCAAATTCAAACTAAATAAAAAAATAAAAGCTGGGGCACGTCGATTGCTTTCAAACCTTTAATATTAAAGTGGATTTTATACAAAAAGAATTAATTGACTAGGGATACATAACTAACGTTTTTATCTTTATGAATGTTAAATCGAATACGTTTCATATAAATCTGATCAATTTATAATGACGCTTGCAGTCGGGTCGGTAACAAAAGAGAATTAAAACTAATTTTGTTTTGTCTATAAACCAGATAAAGCTCTAGAACTTGAAAGTATCGATGGTAAAAGTTAAATTAAAAGTCTTAATTTAATCAAATTACTTAAAACTCGAATAGTCTTGGCTTGCACTTTATATTGAATTCATATTGGATACTTGAGAGTTTTGAACAAAATAATTTTGTTTTAGCATTTTTTAGATCTCTCTCGAGCCTTTGATTATGTGGCACATCTCCTAAATAAATTGAAAACATTTTATAATTTTGATGAAGCTAGTATTGCGCTCATCAGATCATACTTAAGCAATAGAATTTATTGATAATCGCTTCTTGCGTAATGGAGTACCTCAAGGTTCAATTTTGGGCCTTTATTATTTCTTATATATGTTAATGATTTACATTTCCATTTCCAAATGAATCGTCCATTATTCAATACGCAGATGACACGGCGATATTAATTAAAAATTCTTACATTGCTCTACTAAAAATCTTATACTAATATAAAGACAATAAAACTTTTATTTACACTTCGACCACATAATTTTCAGAATAAGAACTCTAAAAAATTTTAGAAATAAATCTTGATCCTAAACTACAATTCACAGACCCAATAAGTCAATTGACCAGGAAATTTAACAGTGACATATATATATTTATGCGTTTAGAAGACAGTGTTTCATCAAAATGTCTCAAAATGACATACTTCGGATTAATTCATACTCATTTAAATTACTGTAGTATCATTTAAGCTAAAATTGTTATAGATCAAACTGAATATTCTCGTTGCAACGTAAAGCTCTATGTGTTTTAGGAACAATCGCTTTTAGAAAAGGTTGTAAGCCAATTTTTATTAAATTAATAATTATGACACTGCCGTTACTGTTTATTTTTAATTGCATCACTTATGCTAAAAAATATGTAAAAGTTTTACATACAAATCAGATGTTCATAATTATTACACGAGAAATTGTGATAAAATAGAAAAATAATTGTATAGATTAAGTGTAAACATTAAACTACCATCACATATACGTGATTTAACTATTAAACAACTCAAACAGGAAATACAAAATTATTTACTAACAAAGGCTTTTTAGTCACTATCGGAATTTCTTAATTGTAGAAAAGAAGAAATGATAAGTTAATTATGTATCATAATTGTTTGACGGATGTAAATACATCTTGTGTAGAAACAAATACAAATGGTAAATACCGTTTAACTTATAAAAGTACCTTTGATGAGCCCGAAAGGACTGGCAACGTTGTGGGGCTCATGAAAGAACTCTAAATATACTTTCTGTATATAATCGGGCTCCACAGCGTTCTGTATTTAAGCGCGGGGTACTGGGCTCAACAGCGGCCTGTTAACGTATCGGGCTCAACAAGATACCGTCTATAACTATATATATATATATATATATATATATATATATATATATATATATTTCTCAATTAATTAAAATTAAATAAATTATAATTCGTTGCATAGTTTAGTGATAGGTCGCTAAAAAAACCGAATGGCGTTTTTACAGTTTTTTATAGTCACCACTTTCACTAGCTTATCTTCACCAGGATATATTTTGGAACTTCTTTTAGTCAACCATTCACATGAAAGTAGATTATCTTCTTTGATCAAAACCATCGAGTCGATTTTAATGTTTGAGATTCCCATTTATTTCTTCTTTGCAAGGTTTGATAAAATTGTTTCGACCATGCTGTTCAGAAACGTTGGTACATTTGTTGCACTAATTGGTATCTTGATAATCGATTAACTTTAATATGTTTCAGATCTGAATCCGGTATCATCGTTAAAGCATTTCCAGTCAAAAATGAGACGGAGTAAGAAGTAAGGTGTCATTGGGATCTAAAGATATTGGATACATTTGTCTGGAATTTAAGACCATTTCAATCTGCCCAATAACAGTATACAATTCTTTAAATGTAAAGTAAGTATTACCAATTACTCGTTTTAAGTAAAATTTACAACTTTACTGCCGCTTCCCATATGCCTCTAAATGAGGGAGCATATGGAAGATTAAATGCCACTTAATATTGTCAGTTGCACATATATTATAAAGATTATAATAGTATGCTACATGAGTGAGTAGAGTATTTTTCGTACTCCGTAGTAAATTATAAATTAACGCAATAAAACTATATTAATGCCTTTATTCAATTACATTAGTGTAAATAGTAAGTAGTGAAGTGTTTCCTGTAATCTGTGTACAATTAATTAATTAACAATGACCGGAGATAGTCAAAGTCGTACCAGAAATCAATCTACTGTAGACTCCTTTGGTATCAGGGTCATAGAGCAACTCCTTAATAAATCAGATTTTTAGAAAAACTAAAAGATACGTTGGTTGATAAGATTAGTCAGAAATTAGTGGATGCACTGGAAATTAGATATGATGGTTTGAAGCAATACACCCGTAGGAATAGCATTCGTATATTTGGTGTACCTGATAGAACTAATGAACTTACATCATCAGTTGTGATTCAAACTTTTATTCTGAAAAGTTAAATATTAAAATTAATAAATCTGATATTGACACTTGCCATCGTTTGCCTGCTAGAGGTAGTAACGCTATTCGTCTGATTATCGTCAAGTTCTGCCGGCGTTCAACAAAAGAGCTTGTTTTCTCAAAGAAAAAAATGATGAAAGGTAGTAATGTGGTCTTACGTGAAGATCAAAACGTCTCGCTGTACTTAAGGAAGCTAAGAAACTTGTATCCCTAATCCAATTTGAACTCAAGATGGGACTATTAAATCCAAGCGATCAATGGTAAAAAAATTAAATTTAAGACTATTGCTGAACTGCATGCGATGTTAGTAAACAATAAATTTATTTATTCGTATTCTATAAATTGGTGGCTCTGCGCGGAGTGCTATATATGATTGAAAACTTTTGATTTTTTTTGCTTTGCGAGTGCAAATTTTTAATTTTTTTCTTGTGTTATTATTGATATTAATTATATTAGAAATTCTCTTAAGTTAGCTCACCTTACTTGTACTGTAGCTTAGTTTAAACTAGTGTAACAGATTTTGATTGCATACACGCGTTCTGATAATACTCATTTTTCTGCTCTCATATCATTATCTTACGGTTCTAATTTATTAATAATATGCGTAGAAATTTAGCTAATATAAAATAAAGTCTTAATGTTACATTTTATTAATTGTGATTAAGAATGTCCAAATTAAAACTCGTGCATTTAAATATAAGATCCTTACTACCACATTTAGACTCCTTACGGCAGCTAGTCTTCAATAGACCACTTACATGTAGAGGTCGTTGTAGTCAATCTTTGGTATTAAATCATAACCTCATTTGGATACAATATAAAATGCCGTATAATTGTTGTGTATTTGGCTGCAATTCAACCAAAAACTACGTCCTATAAATTTCATTCATTTCCCGAAGAACATAAGAGAAAACAATATGGGTAATAGCTATAAAAACTGGAAAAAACCTTCCAAACATGCGAAAGTGTGCGAAAAACATTTTTGTAAAGAAGACTATACTGTCACTAGTTTAGGTAAGATAAATGGTGTTGTTTTGTTCATTAACGCGAATAATTACTTTAGGTCATGGAAAATATTAAATAAATGTGCTGTGCCATCATTACATTTACCAAGACGTGCATATGATAAAACACTAGAAGTAATTTCCAGCCGATATAAACGGTATGAATTAAGAGGTATCTGTAAAAGCTACATTACCTCAAGTGGAAAACACACCTGTTAAAGAAAATATAATCGATAACATATGCACAGAAGTTGTTCAGGATGATGAAACTGCAGTATGCAAAGTCAGAAACAGAAGTATAGAAATTCAAACCACTATTACTTTAAAAAAGATCCCAATTAATATCATCAAATTTCTTAAATGAGAGCCAATTAAAACACATGACTGGTTTGTCTAAAAGCTTGTTTAATTTTTTTTGTCATTACTTCGGTAATTCATAACCAAATGTCATTATGCATTATCTAATGATGATGAATTATTGATAATGTTGATGAAGTACAGGCTTAACTTTGTATTATACAACTTTAGCCAGCCTTTTGATATTGATGTGCGTATGGTCAAAACATCATCCACTAATTGGTCGAAGCACATTTATAAAAACTTTCAAGAAATAAACATCTGGAAAATGAAAACACGATCTTCAGAACAGATTACACAATAGTGTTAGATTGCACCGAGATGCGCATTGAACGCAGCAGTGATCCACTTGTACAACCAGCAACATACTCCAGTTATTATGGAACAAATACCTTCAAAGTTCTTGTTGGGGTATGCGAAAATGGTGACACTGCTTTTGTTTCAGATATTTATGGAGGTTCTCTAACTGATAGAAAAATTTTCACAACTTCAGGCATATTGAACTTGCTGCAGAGAGGTGATTTTGTTCTTGCTGACAGGAAGGCTTTGATATATCCGACCTGTTGGAAGACAAACAAGTGCATTTAAACATACCCCCATTTAAACGAGGTAGTCAGTTGACTGAGGAAGAAATTCTTGAAACTAGAATCATTGCAAACCGTAGAATAGTCATCAGAAAACTTAATTGGGGCTGCAAAAAAATAAAATACTTGTTGATCGAATTCCTCAACATTTATGGCACATTATGAATAATGAAATAGTGTATAACTGTTTTATGTTTATTAATCTTAAGCGTTCTATTGTTACAAATAAATAATTATTAAGCTATTCTAATAATATATATATATATATATATATATATATACAATTTAAATTTACTACATCGCTTCATATATTTCAGAAAATGATTATAGAATACATAATGTAACTTTGAAATTAAACGTTCAATGAAGGTGTTATCTCTTTCTACTTCGATAACTAAAATACTACCATCAAAACTACTATATACAACAAAATCACTTATTTCTAAATTTAATATTGCCATTCCCAATTGAATTTGGCCACAATATTTGTGTTTGGGGTTCAGATAGTACGGGAACAACCGATTTTCGTCGTACTTAATATAAGGCAAAGTATTTATTATGTCATCTGACAGTAGAACTCGCTCCAAGTATTGGACATTTAATTTCAATTATTTTATAAATCATTCCTCCATATATCTTTAACCCATCTGGGCTAAATGCTAACCATGGGAGGGATGGATTGATGAGAAGACCTGTAACATAAACTTTCCCATACTGGTTTTCATACACATTTCTAGCTACACATTCATGTTTTTGCCATACTCAGTGTTACTATTTCCCATAAAAGTACAATTTATATATTTGTCGATTTTTTTTCCAATTCGGACTGTTATTGCTGCAGTATGTAAATAATTCGTAACATCTGCTAGCAGTTATACGATTTCGTCTGTGTCTTTTCCATGTTTCATCGTTCTGATTGACAGTTATCGTAGCTATATCCAGTGCATTTTGAATACATACTGCAATGTTTTATTGAAATAAAGTAGTTCATGTTGTTCCAAATTAATAAACGGCAGTTGTACATTAATTTCCACGTTAAGTTGTCTTTGCAGCGCAGTTTTAAGACAACTGCTGTCTACTCGAGGTTTTAATTTTGAAATTTGTGAATCTGGTTCTATTTGGTGATTATTTTCAGTACCTACATAACTTAACCATATGTAAGTAAGAAGTAATTATGGAATAGTCATAATTTTTATCTCCAATTCCCTTATTGAGGTGTAAACCCTAATTTATGATAATTTTAAACTATAACTAAAGTTATATTAATCGGAGTATAAGCAAATCTTTATGTGCTGGGGTAAAAGGTAGACTGCTGAACGTAGTGAACCAACCACATAAAGCACTTATACTATGAATAATATATGCTAAATTTTCCAAACGTGTAAAATTATAATACAAAAAATAAATATTAATTAACAAGATTATTTCAGAAAACATTACACTTATACAAAACTCGCAATGCCTGATAGACCAATTTATAGATATTATTGTAGCAACCCACCAAATAATAATTGAAGACGTTTGGAAAAAGCTATTCTGTAATACATACCTACTACTTTCATATAACAATGATCGTTCTCATATGCATCCATATTTGCCTTTCTACTATTTGTAAAGGGACAACATATATTATTATTGATTAATTCGATTTACAAATGATTTGTTGTCCCTGTAATTTCAAATATGGACATGAAGTCCTCCTCTTCCAGTTGGTTTATTCCATAGCATTGCCTCAGAAGTACACGAAACATATTCCTGAAGTTTTCCTAAAATTGACATTAAGGTTTAAGGTGACTGAATTTTGTAAGACTTACCAGTTTCGGAAAAATATTCCAAGGAAAAACAAATGCACCAATGTGCTTACATGCTGCTGACCAACCTGTACCGGCAGGACATGTACAATTGCACTGTTTAATGCAATATTCATTGCCCACAGTCTTTGTTATTATCACCCTTACATTATATTCCAATGTTTTCTTTTGTTCGGCACAACATTTTCCTTTCAAGTAAAAAGTATTACCATTTTTATTAATCTTTGTATATTTTATAAATAATTTCATAGCTAAGATGCGCCCTTTTCTGCATGCCCTTTGGCATGTCGTTCCAAACCATGTTTGAATGCATTTAAAAGTTATTAATTTAATACCACTACAAACATGTAGCGGTTTAAATAAAATTTCAGGTGGAAACTCCTCAGCTGTTTCTATTGTTGGTGCCACAGTTGCATTAAATAAGGTTTTATTTAAATTATAACGTGTCCATGTATTCAGACTAAACAAAATTGTAGAACAACATTATTTGAATTTAGTACTTTGAGGTTAACAAATGGAAATTACCAAATAAATATCAACTTTGATTACTTACCGTTTTTCTAATACATTTTTGGGGCCCGTCGTTTTCGCTCCTAATCCTCTCAATTTATATTTTAACTCAGAGACGTTCATATTTGTCGAAAATAATTTCATGAACGTGTTATTTTGACTGTCATATACCAAAGTGCGACGAAATCCAACTCGCGGATGAAAATGTAACTAAACTAATGTAAATGGTCTATTCAGACTTTCATATTGTTGGCGTAACTGAGACTTGGCTAATTTCCTCTATAACATCAGATATGCTGTATATTGATGGATATACATTAACTCAAAATGACCGTAATTTTTCCAGGGAAGGCGGTGTTGTTATCTATGTTAAAAAGTTTATAACATTCAATCTCATGAAGGACCACGATTCCAAGTTAGAACAACTATGGATAAAATTAACAAAACATGATCTGTGCGTAGGTGTCATCTACCGCCCCCTCGACCATGTGATACAACCTTCTTTGACTTATTCGAAGACAGATTAAGTACTATTTTGCCCAGTTGTAAAAACCTATTAATACTTGGAGACCTTAATGTAAATATCTTAAATGTTAATTCAAACACCAACTCACTTTTAACTGTTTTTGACACATTTAATCTTACGCAAGTTATTTATTCCCCAACCAGAGTTACTCCTACCTCTTCTAGTATTATCGATCTAATTATCATCAGATGCTTCTTTAGTTACGGAGCAATATGTTGATTCCTTGTTAATCGCTGACCATTACCCAATTTCATGTACATTGAGTCTAGAAGTAGCCAGGAAACCTGTTGATGAAGTCACCTTCGAGATTATTTACATTTTAATTCGGAGGCGTTTGATTCTGACCTTATTAATACCCCTTTGTTACTAAGCTGTTGAGGAGTTAGATCTGCTCCTTGGATTACGGAGAATACTAAGCTTTCTCTAAGATAAAACGCAATGCTCTAACTCGTTATAAACGCACCAAAGACCCTGTGCATTGGGCATACTATAGAAACTAGAAACCTATTAACTAAAACAGTGCGTCTAGAAAAGCTCGCTTATTTCAACTTTAAATTGAATAATGTTAAAGATAGTAAACAAATTTGGAAGAATCTACGTAGCGCAGGTCTTGTTAAATCTAATCTTGCTATTATCCCTGATGGATTAGACGATGTTGAAGCTATAAACCATCACTTCATTGATAGTGTCGAATCTTTACAAACACCGATCGACTTTGAACTAATGAATTTTTATCAATCGTCTTATAAAACTAATTTTCCTAAGTTATTTAAGTTTTCCTTGGTTACGGAAGAAACGGTGATCGACATAATACTATCACTTAGTAGTAATTCATATGAATACGATAATATTAATATTGCTATGTTAAAACTGTGCCTCCCTATTGTATCCCATTTCATCACTCATATTATAAATTGTTGCCTTGAAAATCACACTTACCCTAACCTTTGGAAAATTGCAATTAATAAACCGATTCCTAAAAGAGCAGACACCAATAGTTTCTCTGATTTACGTCCTATTTCAATTCTTCCAAAAGTATTTGAACGTGTAATTCAATTGCAACTGAGATCTCATTTAAATCAATTTAATATTTTACCTGATAATCAATCGGGGTTCCGTAGGGATCATAGTTGTGCATCTGCTCTCTTAACGATCGTTGATGATATTCATTCTGGCTTGGACAAGAATCTTATAACACCGTTAGTGTTTCTTAATTTCAGGAAAACGTTTGATTTAATAAATTCTAACTTAGCATCATCTATTTTTAAATTCATTGGCTTACACCCCAGTGCTGTAACCTTATTGTTTAATTATTTAACAAATCGGTTTCAGCAAGTTCATCTACAAACCAAAACGTCTAAATTATTGCGAATTAATAGTGGTGTTCCACAGGGATCCATTTTGGAGCCTCTACTATTTAGTATTTACACCTGTTTCATACCACCGGTTCTAAAACTGTGCTCCTCACATTATTATGCCGACGATTTACAAATTTACTATTCTTTGCAATCTTTGGCATCACCAAATCCGTTAATATGATGAATGCTGAGCTGACATTGTTTATTGAGTTCTGTGAAAGACACGGTCTAGTAAATAATCCTCTTAAGTGAAAACTTATAGTATTTGCAAATAAAAAACTAACGTAAATGTTTCTGATAGTATATCTTTTAAAATTAAAGATGTTACCCTGGAAAAATCTGATAGTGTTAGAAATCTTGGTGTATTACTTGATACCGGACTAAATATTGTTGAGCATATAAACTCTTGTATACAAAAGCTTTTTGCCAACATTAAAATGTTATACCGAAGTAGAAAATTTTTTCCTTAGAAGTTAAAAAACTACAAACTGAGTCATTGGTGCTTTCCATATTTAATTATGCTGATACGGTATATGGTCCTTGTATTAACAAAAAAGTCGCGAATAAAATTCAACAAACTCAGAACTCGTGCATTAGGTTGATCTTTGGTATTAGGAGAGTGGGCGCACAAGTTCTAAACTTATTGAATTTAACTGGTTAAACATGAAGAATCGTGGAATTTTACATAGCCTTACAATATACGAGGATATATTGATATCTAGTTAGCCTAGACCAGTTCCTTGCATAAACAAAATATTGCGTTACCATAGCAACGAACAATAATTTATTAGAAGTATCAGTGTAAAGTTTGACGTCAAACAAGTAAACCAGAGTCACGCAATAAATTAAATGAAAAAAGATGTCCACCGAAATTGTGAAAATCGAAAAATTGGAGTATCAAGCCATCATCAAGTACCTGTATTTAAAAAGGTTAAGAGGTAAGTAGATTTACGAAGATATGCTTAATACCCTTGGTGATCAATGTCCTTCGTATGCGACCGTCAAAATTGGAATGCAAGCTTCAAAAGAGGTAAATTTTCCATTGAAGATGATGACCGATCGGGAAGGCCAGTTTCTGTGTCAGTCCCTGAAAATATCGATGCAGTTCATAACATGATTTTATCAGAACGTCGAATTGGGCTAAAACGGATATCTGAAGCACTGAATATTTCATACGAACGCGTTCATCATATGGTTCACGTCAATTTGGACATGAGAAAAATTGCTGCAAAATGGATCCCCAAATGTTTGAATGTTGACCAAAAGCGTGCAAGGGTAGAAGCATCGCGTTCGATGTGTGCTTGATTTGAAAACGATGTAGACTTCTTAAACCGAATTGTTACTATGGATGAGACTTGGGTACATTTTTACGATCCAGAAACAAAGCAACAGTCGATGGAATGGCGACACTCTGGTTCTCCAAGACCTAAGAAGTTTTGTGTCCAAAAATCTGCTGGAAAAGTTCTTGTTTCAGTTTTTTGGGATTGCCATAGAGTAATCATGATTGATTTTTGGATAAGGGTAGAACAATAACTGGAGATTACTATTCGACATTACTGACCACTCTACAAAAAATATTAAAGAGAAAAGACGCGGAAAGCTATGAGAAAGGTGTTTTGTTTTTGCAGGACAACGCCCCTGCACACAAATCTCATGTTGCCATGCAAAAATTCGTAATTTAGGGTTTGAATTACTAGAACACCCCCAAGTTATTTACCCGATTTGGCTCTTTCCTCAACTGAAAAAAAGTTTAAAAGGTCGTACATTTTCTTCCAACAAGAAGGTAATAGAAGCTGTGGAGGTCTGGTTTGCAGAGCAAGAAGAAACATTTTTTTGAAAGGTCTAGAGACGTTGCAGGTTCGCTGTAATAAATGTATCCAATTAAGAGGAGAATATGTTGAGTAATAAAATATTTTGACATAGAAATTTTGTTTGGTTCTATAGTAGGCTAAGAATTTTTCAATATATCCTCGTATTATACCATCATAACTTCTCTTGTACCTACCTATTTATATAAAAATACAATTTTGCACAAATGTACACAATATTAATTTAAGATGAAAAGACCTGATAACTCCTTCCTTACACAGATTGGTTAAGGCGGTTGAACACTTCGTGACCAAAAGTCTAAAGTGTTACCTTTCCCTTACGTTTTCGCAAAATATATATGTCTACAAACGTCAATCCTCGGATTACTCTGTTTAGCAAATGTGTTTTTAGGAAACACTCTTCAATCTCTGTAATTGGATTTGGCAACGTAGTAAACTCTGAAAACTCGAATAAAATTCCACAACTGACAAGAATAAGGGATCATATTACATTTTCATTTGAGCTGATTAATGTATCACTTTATTTTAAGTACATATCTCGTTACACTTCATTCTGTAGTGCATTTTACTAGGTAGATAGATATAAATATAAAATGTTTCACCGATTTTACAGAAATAATATTCTAAATTGCAAGAAATCAATTTTTTTTAAAATCGCTAGTGCCATATTAAATTAGAACCCAAATTTGACTACATAAATCTCAATGTGATATTTGATGTGTGAATGAAAAAAAAATTTTAAGCAGAAACTACAGCATTTCTTTTGTACCGGCGATTATGGTTTTAAGCAAACTTGTGTCAAAATATAGAAATTGAAAACATCAAACATTTGTAAGAAATATTAAAATTACAGCATTTATCACTAGTTACTGATAGTGAATGCAAAAACAGTTACCGAGCGTAGGTGTCCCGTTTTTCGACTACTTACTTCTACAGTTTATTTAATAGTCAGCAGTGGTGCTAGCAGCTTACTGTGGCGGTGTTATAGCAAAAGGTTGTTATAAGTTATAAGTAAAATTTAGACTAATTACGTGTGTGGGTGTGTGTGTGTGTTGTGTAAATAATGGGTCATTATTCTCAATTAAAGACTAAGCCATGCTTGAGCAAAAACGAAAAAGTGACGAAGACTAGCTTCTATTCGACAAATGTAAGTATGACCACAATATTATTATCGCGTGTTTTTTTATTATACATTTTTACATAAAACGTAAGATATACGTGGAATTAGTTTACATTTAAAAACAGCGTGAACTTTACTTATTTATTTATACTTAATGTACCTGTTTTATGTAGGAAACAGAACAAATACAAGAAATTGGGAGATGAAGCAGTCGCCCCACCAGTATCATCTACGATTTTAAAAATTGATCAACCGACGACATCCATAATACAAGAAAATATCAACATTGTGCATGAGCAAGTAGAATCAAACAAAATGATGGGAACGAGTTGCGTTCAGAAGTTTTTTTTGATGTCGAGAAAGAAGGTTTAACAGAAGATGCGCCATATTGCTTAAATGGCAGAAGAATAGTCAACATTGGCTTTTGTTTCAACAAATATTAGGACAACCTCGCCATGCCCCCTTCGATTGTGGTATTGAAGACATGTGTATAATATCCGAACTTCGACATGGATTAAGAAGTGATTTTTTTAAATGTAAATGTGCCAAAAGACTATTAAAATATCATCAGACGATACTTGTGATGACACACTAGATGTAAACACAGCCGCTGTCCTTGCAGCAGTTTCCACAGGAACGGGTTTTTCGCAAGTTCAAGAATTTTTAGCAACTATAGATATTCCCTGTATGGCGGCAGGAACTTATGCTGTAAATCACGACAAAGTACTTCAAAAACTTTGTGAAACAGCTTGGAAAAGCATGGAGGATGCAGGCAAGGAAGAAAATAGGCTAGCTCGAGAGATTGGAGAAGTTGACGAAGAAGGATATCCTCTTATTACAGTGATAGGCGACGGAGCATGGTGCAAACGCTCTTATAGAGTTCGGGTTCTTATAGGCCACCGTACTAGAAAAATTTTATATTTAGGAATAAGAAATAAATATTGTTGTTTATGTGCACGAAATGAAGTACGTAAACTACCGATACCTGACCACAATTGCTACAAGAATTGAACTAATTCATCTACTTCCATGGAAACGGATATTTTAGTTGAGGGCTTCAATAGAAACGTAGAAATTCACGGTATAAAGTACGCTAAATTAATTGGAGATGGTGATAGTAGTTTATATAGAAAACTACTTGAGACTAGGCCGTATGAACCAAAATTAATTGTACGAAAAATTGAATGTTGCAACCTTCTATATCGGAATTTTTGTAGCAAAATGTTTGAGTTAACTAAAAAAATGCGTAGTTCTTTAAAAAATAAATCCGTCCCTATTACAATGAGAAGAAAATTAGAGGCGAATGTGAGTAGGCTTCGAAGCGGAATTAAAAAGCGGTAGAACACTGGATTTGTCAAGAAATACCCTTTTCTGAGAAAATAACTAATTTACTGCGGGACATCAACAACTGTATGTATTTGGGGATCACTCGAAATGTGCTGATATAGCATGTGATGGACAAAGCAAAGACAACAAAGACAACTATGTTGAGACAACCCACATTGGGTTGTATGATGATATCCTCACCCATTTGAAGCGCATTATAAATAATGCTTCAAGTTTATTGACAAACATGGATACAAATGTCGCTGAACTATATAACTCCATCGTTTGTAAATTTGTTGGAGGTTGGAGGAGAATAAATTTTTCTCTTCGTGGAAGTTACGAGGCAAGATGTAATAGTGCAGCTTTATCCTACAATTCTGGGGAGAATATCATCGTCTAATTTACAAAGCTCTTAGTAATAGTAGAAGTCCTGGTAAAATTACAAAAAGTATGTGACAAAAATAATGAACAATGCTAAAAAGAAAATTAAGAAGACAGTTGTTTAGGTAAATGTTATATAGTTTAATGTGATCTATATACTATACGTTTTAAATTATTTTAGGACTACTACTAGGACCAAATTAAAAAAACCAAGGTTGAACAAAGACTTGGACTATGGAGGACTAGCTGAAGATGCGAATTTTTTGTTGCTAGCACCAGATATGGATGATACTGAATTTACCAAAACAAAGACAACATTCTGGAAACCATGAAAAAAAGCCTCGATGACATTTTGGAGATTGAAAAAAGTACTGTGAGTCAAAGTACTAATCCACTTTGAATTGAAGCTCGCGCAAATCGGTTGACAGCATCGTACTTCGGGGGAATCTGTTGTTTGAGAAAAACACACACTTGTGAAAAAGTGCTTATAGAAATGTTGTACAAGCGGTTTCAAGGCAACGATTATACTCGATGGGGCAACAGCAACGAAGGAAATGCACTTTTTTAAAAAATTCGTTCCCACAATTGCCACCACCACGGCAGTGTGGTATGTTTATTGATAAATACAAGGGAATATTTGCAGCTAGTCCAGATGCAATCATGGGTGAAGATTCCCTTGTAGAAATTAAATGTCCGCTAGGATCAAAACTTTCTCCAGAATATACACCCATTGAAGCTGCTTTGGCAAAAAATAAAATTTCTTGAATGTAACAAGAATAATGAGTGGAAACTCAAAAGAAGTGATAAATACTTTATGCAAGTACAAGGACAACTTCAAATTACTGAGAGAAATTATTGTTACTTTGTAGTTTGGACAAAAAATGCGAAACAGGGAATGGAACTATTTTAGTAGACAAAATGCGACCAAGATTAGAGTATTTTTATTTTAACTGTTTATTGCCGGAAATTGTAGATCCGAGATACTCAAGTGTCTGTCCTTATACAGTGCATTTAGAAATGTTTGATATTTTATCAGTTTTTAAATGCTTTAGTTCTGTAAGAATTGAGGCTTCCACGGCCGGAGTCATTGTTCAAACGAAAACGTCCTCCGGTCCAATTCCGGAAGATGTTTTTTGCTGTTTTACTTCTTTTTATGTAATTTAAATTTTTACTCTCTTCATTAATTCAAAATTATGCGTAAAAGACAATTTGAGACACAAATTTCTAATTTTGTATGAAATTGAAACAAAAATTAAAATTGTCAGTATTGAACTGAAACTCGAGTTATAGGTGTAAAATAAAAACAACTTTTCTTAATGACTATTTCTGATATCTTTACAAAAAAACACCATTTTTGAATATTTTAATATTAACATGACAAATTTGACATGTGCCAAGAACCCTTCACCGCCACCAATTAGTGTTATTTGGTTTTAAACCAAGCAAAAACTAAACCATAAGTAATTTCTAATGCGTACTTTTTGGAATTCACTGTATCAATAGTTATGATTAGTAGCGAATGATTTTAATTATATTGATTAAACCAAATGTTTATTATACGTAATTATTGGTTTTGTGCTGCAATTGAAACAAAAATTTTAAAAGTGTAATACTTCAGTTAAAAACGTATATTTTAGGTGCTCATCAGTCGTCTTAAAAAAGACGATTTACGCACTCATTTGCGGCTGTAAAGTAGCACTTTTTTGTACCATTAAAAACATCCACTTTGTTAAAATAATCAATCGCGGTTCGCAAAGTTTTTCGAAAAGTGACAGACTCGTATTCATCACCACAGTTGATATTCTATTCTCAGCAATAAATTTTAACGTTGTTTTAATTAATATTTCATAATTTAATAATTTATTTTTACAAAAACGTCTAAAAATTTTGTGTTCACCGCGGTTGTAAAGGTTTTTTTATTATAAATTAATGATGAGACATGTATTCAAAACTTTTGTTTTCAATAGATACCTAAACATCATCATTAATATTATGCATATGAGCTACGTATGTACGTTTAAATAATAACTTTTGTAAATTAAATTCGTTAACCAATGTATATTGTATAAACGTAACGTTTATTAGTACGTAGGTAAAACAAAATGTTATGAAGTATGATATATAAACCGATAAACGCGTAGAGATCCGCGAAAGACAGCGCTGCGTTGCCAAATAGACAATCGTCGGTACAGAAGAAATTTCGTCGCATTCCTTTCACTGAAAAAGTTTTTTTTTCATTAAGAAAATTCAGATTAAATGTTCTGTCCCTCCAAAGGTATATTAATTAAGAACGTCATCGTTAAATTTCAAAGTAATATCTTTGCTACTAATGGAGTAATCCGACAATTGGTAAGAGGAGCGGTTTGTGTGTAACTCGAAAGCCGCCTTAAGTTTCAATCGTCTTTCAGATTTAATATCTCCCGTTTATGGAATAGCTGTCCTAGAGACATTTGTCTTAGTAGTAGTAAAGGGTTATTTAGGGTAAAATTATTTCCATATTTATGGCAGAAACAGATCGGCCGTTAGTCGTGTTTCAATCCAGTCTATTAAACAATTTAGACAGTTATTGCATTTATGCTCACTGTATAGTATTGTTTTTATATACTACTTATTCCTTACAGTTTTTACTTCGGTACATATTACAACATTTATGACTGAGTAGCTAGAATTTATTCTAATTGGTTTTGGGCCCAGTGGAAGAACAGCCTATTTTATTCAACAGTGTGAGTTTTGTATTAATTGTTACATAGCGCTGAACTGTGAGTCCTTGAAACTGGGATTTTCTTTGTTTCAATGAAGTTATTATTATTATTATTATATCCCTAATTTTATAATTTTCTTTGAGTAAAAAACGATACAACAATTCTAATGCCTTGTTAACTCCTACGAAGTTTTTCCCATTATTATATTATAGTGAATTTAATCTGAAGTAAATGGTAATATATCTCAAAACACAAAAATTAATAGCAATGTGAAAATTATTAAAATAAGTGCTCTGTGGTCAAAGTAAGAAAGCTTTAGAGAAATGGTGGATGCAATTTATCTAGGTAGTTATGTAATTAGAGAACAAACATTCATATGTTAGAGAGAAACAAATTAGGCCTTTTTAATCCATACTATCTTTATCTAAACGAACTCTGGTCCCCGACCAAAACAATTCATCATGGTTCATTTAAGTAAGAATTAGGTACAGTGCATCATATTTAAGAAATCATTTGATAAACGTTTATTTCAAACTGAACAACTTGACAACATTACTACATTGTTATTCTATGGATTTCTTGATATTATTCAATTCGTGGTACAAACACGTATAAACGTGCACCATGTTTTTACCAGGATCGGTGACCATAGGTGTTGATTTGCACGAATTTATAATTTTCTCCATAATTGTTTTGTATGCATTTAATTGAATCTTAGATAAGCCTTTAAGCTCAGGAACACTGGTTAGTAACTTGAGGATACCGTCGAACAGTATTTCACCATTAACTGACATCAAACCTTTTTTCTTCGAATCGCAAACTACGAATTTATTGAAGTTTTCATTATCGTCAGGAGGTAACTCCAGCGCATCCAATTTTGCAATTTCCTCATGGTTCAGTGCTAATTCCTTAATGCATTCTAGTTTATCATTATCTAGAGGTTCTGTTTCTCCAAATACTAGCTGCAACAGGAAAGATTTTAGTTAGAAAATAAATATGTTATAATTTTAAATAACAAGTCGTGAACTTTATACTAGACTTGTTGTTGCTATGTTAATGTCTTGTTAATAAACTACAAATATTTAATAGTAAATTAACTTACCCCGTTGTTTAGTAAAACAATAGACAACAAAACAGCAATAACTTTCATTTTGTAGTGATGCATGCAGAACGAATCGCTTCTGGTTAACAAAGCGCACATAAGTTACGGGACATTTATCATAAATTGCTACAATTCAGATTACATCATATCAAGAAAGTGATTTTGGTGACATTTAACCTAAACGTTCAAATAATCAATTGTAAGGCAAAATAAATACACCCAGGGCAAACAATGTCATTACGTACCTAATTAATTACAATTAGAAGCAACCAAATGGGTTTGCGCAGGTAATTGTTAATAGAAAATATAACATTAATGAAGTATTACGTCAGTTTTATCATTGAAAAAAATATTTCATAATATTTGTAATTAGGTTTTCATATTTAATGCTTTTGTATCTAAAATTGGTACTATTTTCGTAATCATAATGTGTACATTAATTTAAAAAAAAAAGTTCTTAAATACTCTAACATTATTAAGCCAGTTTCATAAAGATAAAATCTGTATGCCGAAAACTTCCTCTTTCTAAAATTTTTGCCCTTTTTGTCTGTTTTTAAAAACTAATATTAATAACCGCTAAAATTTAAATTTTAAAAATTTTTAAAAAATATCGTATAATATAAATATGTATTTGAATGTGACGTATTACATAAAATTTTTTTTGACTAATCGGCATATTTTTGTTCTATATTTGTTATGCATTTGATTATTGGTATTGCTGAGTAAGTGGGTGGCTTTGTTAATATGACAAAATGTCTAAAATAAATTCTGAACAATAAAATCCTAGTATGAATAAGATCAAAAATAAAATTCGGTGGTGGTATTTATAAATGACGGAGTATTTGTCCGTTCACGAAATTAGCATAGCAACTACAATTTTAATCAGTTTAAGTATGAATACTACAGCAGTGACTAGAGTGATAGG
The DNA here is from genome assembly GCA_030710515.1 of Abscondita cerata. Classification (NCBI taxonomy): domain Eukaryota; kingdom Metazoa; phylum Arthropoda; class Insecta; order Coleoptera; family Lampyridae; genus Abscondita; species Abscondita cerata. The sequence continues at coordinate 191,527 of JALBCR010004801.1, read as the reverse complement.
CCAACTGTAATCAATAATCAAAATTCTCCAAAATAGATTCATTCAATTTAAGAAAACTTACTAATTAGACAATTATATTACGTTGAGGATTGTTACCAATTTTCATTTGTTCATTAGTTATCTTTCTATTGATTTATTTGTTTACATTTGTTCACTAAACCCGTTCATTAAAAGTTTATTGGGATGTAATTTAGATACGCCTTTAAAAATTTAGGGTTAAGTTTGGTTTTAAGTGTACTTTTTTAAAAAATATTTTCAACTTTTTCTCACTTCTGGTTTATCTGGAATTTTATGTCAACTTGCTTATTTTAAATAAAACGTCCTATTTGTTATTTCATTTTTAGATTCGGTGTTAAATTCTAAACCAATTTTATGAATAATAATAATAATAATAATAATAATTTTTATTAGATAGGATTAAAAATATAATAATAATAAAATACACACCAATTCATGAAAAATAATAATCCTAATCTAAATGGGTGAGATTTCGGCTACAGCCGTTTCTCAATCTTACCCTAACACATTTTACAAATTATTCAAATTTTGAGTGTAAATAAAAAATAATTTTAGTATAACAACCAGTAAAGAAGAAATGAAATTAATGATTTAATATACAATAATTACAACAAAACAGTTTTCTGTTCATAAAGAAGTTTCGTCTTTAACAGATCTTTAAAACATTTTAATGAAATTGTATAAAATTAAGCAGTCACTGCCGTATCAGTACTTCCTTCTTATCCAGTCATATCTAAGAGAACGTTTTTACCAAGTCAGATAATCACACAGCTTATCCAGCCTCCATCACATTAAAGCAGGTGTCCCTCAAGGCAGCGTTATGAGGCCAGTCTTATATCTCCTTTTCACGGCTGACCTCCCACTTCAGGATCAGGTAGTTATTGCTACATACGCGGATGACACAGCTTTATTAGTCTCTCACAGCGACCCCATTCATGCCTCAGCTACACTGCAAAACTCTCTTAACACCCTGGAAACATGGATTTACAAATGGCGCATCAAAATTAACAAAACCAAATCAACAGCCATAACTTTCACGACAAAGCATGGTACCGCTCCTCCAGTTTCTCTAAATGGCATCCAAATCCCAATCAAGAATGAAGCAAAATACCTTGGCATGCACCTAGATAGGCGGCTTACGTGGAAGACCCATATCACTAAAAAGAGAAAGGATGAGATATTTATGACTCTTGTTTAATAAACTACTCGCTACATATTGAAATGAATTTTGAAATTTTGATAAGCGGAAGCTAGGTTGGGACCATTTATCTTTGTACCGTAGGTTGCGTTCGTAAATCTCAAACCGTTTGATTACAGTGAATATAAATATGGTGGTAATTTTGTAATAATAAGATAATATAATAAAGATTCATATAATAACTGAAATCTGTAGTTCAATTTAAGTATATTATTATTAACGTAATGTTTTGTAATATGTTCTCTACGATCAATCTTGAACGCAAACCTTAAGCAAGAATTTTGTAGCACTTTAAATTATTTTTGTAAAAATTTGTTAAGTAACTGTAATAAACGCAACTACAATAGTCTAAGTTACTTAAAATTAAACTGTTAACCAATCGCCATTTTATTATTGTTAGCAAAAATTGTTTAAATTTATACAGAGAAGATAGTTTAAAGGAACTCACAGAGCACTGCTTCACAACATAATCTTGAAATGTTAACTGAGAGTCAAAGATGACACCTAAGTTTTTTCACCTTTTTAGGTTGACTATTTGGTTATTAAGCATTATATTTGATTGCAGATTGTTTAAAGCACTGTTTCGAACTGATCTTTGCCCAACACATATAGCTTCTGTTTTCGTAGCATTTAGTACTAAACCGTTTTTGTTTGACCATATTGAGACTAAATTAAGAGTTTCATTAAGTTGATCTATACATACATTAACGCAATCAGTTTCACAGGACGTGCATAGTTGTGTACCATCAACGTGTAGGTGCACGTTGATTTCGCTAGGTATTGTATTTAAAATATCAGATGTAAAAATGGAAAACAGAATAGGTCCAAGGATACTTCCTTGCGGTAAACCACGTAAAATTTCACGTTTTTTAGATATCTGTCCATTTATTTTCATCTATTGAGTTTTGTACCCTAGATAGCTTTTGAACCATTGGATTTCTTGCTCACTGCATTTGTAATATTTCAATTTTGCTAATAGTAACTTGTAATCAACACAATCAAAAGCTTTGCTGTAGTCTAAAAGTACCAGAAAAGATACTTTTGAGTTATCCATGGCACATACCAGATTATTTGTGACTTTAAGCAATGCAGTAGCTGTGCTGTAAAATTTCCTAAAACCAGATTGTGTTTGCGGTAAAATAGAGTTAGCGTTTATATATTTAATTAATTGACCTAATACTACATATTCAATTAATTTTGAAGCAGTTGATAATATGCTAATTGGCCGGAGATTATTTAATGTTGTAGCTTTTGACACCAACTGCATTAGACTTTATTTTGTCCTTGGTATCAATTACAAAATAATCGTTAATTATGTCTGGATCACGTATCATCAATCACGTTTATTATTTTTTTGTGTATATTCCATTCAGAAAATAGTTTCCATGTGTTGCGAGGATTATGCTGATTTAATGTAAGTTCTCTATTAATATGTGCAATTTTTTCTTGCTTTATTGCAAACGATAAGTATTTTTTCACGTCACAATAGCTTTTCCGATCGACGGCGGCTTGTGATTTTGAAATTTTTAAGAGCTTTTTCTTTAATTTTATAATCTCTTTCATTGTAAAAGTTATTAATGGTTTAGATTTTTTGTCGTATAGTTGTTGTTTTAAGTGGGGCATGAATGTCATATAAATTCAAAATTGCATCATTAAAAAAATTTAGTTTATCATCAATATCATTCAGATTATTGACGTAATTCCATGATGTACTCTACCATCGTTTGCAAAATCGTCATAATTAAAGTTTTTAAAATTTCTGGTTGTGTAGTTAAGTTTGCAAATAGTTATTTTTGATTCTAGATTACGAAATGATACTTTTGCCCAGCGAGCAAAAAATCATTCGAGAATGCAAAAGAATTTCGCAGTCAAACAACTTTTTTTCGAAAACTGTAGCTTCAGTTACTGAAAATTAAGAGAAAATCATCTGATTTTTACTTGACGTGCGACATGATTTTAATCAACATTTTGCTGTTAAATCTACTCTGTTCTGATCAACTAGTTATGATGGCAACCACATAGCAACCAACAAACATACATTACAATTTAAAATTTCGCAACGCATGTGCAAGGCTTTATTTAAAATATTGTAAGAAATAGTGTTTGAAGTAAAAAAAAATCATGAGTTCTGAAAGTGATGAAAATGATCTGCCTCCGGATGTATTAGAAGATGCACGAAACGCGGTTTCTAGTCTTATCCCGGAAAAGTCTTCTAGACAGTACGAATCTGTGTACAATGATTTCATGAAGTGGTGTAGCTCTAAAATTTGAAAAGGTGTCTGAAAGTGTGATACTGGCATATCTGGAATACAAAGCTAAGAAGATTCGTTCGCCAACGCTATGGTCCATTTATTCCATGTTGAAAAAAACATTGAACGTGAAGCAAAATCTAGACATTAAAAAATTTTCAAAACTGGTACCCTATTTAAAAAATGAAAATGTAGGCTATCGTCCAAAAAAATCAAAAATTTTAAACAAAACAAAAATTGAAAAATTTATTGAAGAGGCCCCAGATCACAGCTTTTATTACTGAAAATATTGCTTCAGGTTATTTTAATAATGGGAATATATTGCCATGATTAATTTTTGTACAGCATTCTTGATAAACAGATCGAAAGACAAAAGATGTAAATTTGGCCTTAATGTAAAGGAATTAGTCCAAATATTTGTTCTCAACCGACACTGTAAAATATAATGCAATGAATTTGTTAGATTTTTAGAATACTTACCAAAATAGGAGAGACCCTGCCGATGAGATGAAATCTTGTTAAAATTGTCATTTAGGGCAAGCTGATATTATCTGTTGATAGGAAGTAACATGTAATTACTTAGTGAGCGAGGTAAAATCTCATTCCTGCGATGCCAGTTAAAATAGGTCCATGATCGGAAGGATGTTTCGATGACCTAAAATTGTGTAACAATAAAATAATTGAGCTTGCACAAAACATGTAGATTAGGTGTGTTATGGACAAAGGAAGCTGTAAATAAGCCCAAAAAGTTCGAATTTGAGTGCGCCAATTTAAAAACACTAAAAATTAATTACAACTTAACCTCAAAATTTTGGGTTAAGGAAAAGTGCAAATTGTGGAGTTATGTGACATTATTATGTGTAAATGCCGCATATCATTATTATCAGAAGAGGAAAAGGCGTCGTTTGAACCGGATTTTGATAAGAAGATGAAAATAAAATTATTATTAGTTGCAGAAAAACCCGATAGAGGCCGGATTGAATTTCAAAAAGACGCGCAAATTGATAAAATATCCAAATATGCCATGCCTAAGTTATAAATAAGAGTACCTGCAATTTGAGCGTCTCTTCTTCGAATGGTCGTGGGCGTGAGTGCACGCAGAGGCTTCGCCAATTTTAAATAATAAATTATTAAGTGCTGCAAAGTATCAGTCCAAAGTTTACAAGTTACGGGCTAGAAGTAAAGCCGTTGAATTTCCCCTGAGGTACCATTCCAGGGATGAAAATAATTTGATAGTGAGCAGTAACTAAAGCTGTAAAAAATTTGAGACTTAAAAGAAACAGTTAAAAAAAATTGAAGTCCGAAAAGATAAAGGAAAAATAGGAAGTAAACTTACCAAGTTAGTGAGTGTAGTTTACAACGGATGCAGCGTTAAATTCACCAGCACGGGGGAAACCTGGAACTTTAATCAAAGCATCGCTGGAGGCAGCATTGTAGCTGAAAAAGAAGTACTACGACAAATACGTGTGACGGAAAAGAGTGGCGAACAAACCTGAGTGATCATAATAAGGTCAGACCATTTTGTAATTAGTTTTAAGTCTTTTAATGCGTTAAGTTTGTAAATAATATCCATTAGTTGTTAAGGTTGTTGCGCTGGTGTTTACACCACTAGAGATGCGCGAAAACTGAAGTTTGCGTACGACAAAACTAAGTAAAAGTGGAGGCGCACCGCGGTTCAAAAAACACCGGGAATATTTTAGTTAAGGATTTATAATTTATTTTATTGTCGACTTCAGCACGGTGGAAAACAAATGAAACCAATAAATAAGTTTGTGTGTCAGTCAGTTGTTTTATTCTAGCCGATCTGAACGTAAAGGAAGCTATACACGTTAAGCAAACAAATAAGAAAGAGCTAGCCAGGTAAATTATTTAGGGGTGATTTTACTACAAGTAAGTTCAAAATTTTCAGAGCGTCCCAACGTAATTTACCCTTTTAAACAAATTTTATTTGCACCCAGTAACAATCCCTTTTATTAATATTCAAATATACACCCCATTCATTGCAATTAATATAGCGTCCCAACGTGGGGCGTTTAACATTAACATTTACATAATCATATCACAATTCATTGCAATATGGTGCATGTAGAAGAGTGGAGATGCTGAATTTAAATATTAACAACATTGAAGATAAATGTCCAGTTGTTTTGGTAAAAATTGAAGATTCGAAAACACCCAGTCAAAGAACATTTGTCATTTCTAATTCGTCTCACATTGAATTATATCGAAAATATCGTGGCTACTAGATTTTTTATTAAATACGCTAACGGAAAATGTGCAAACCAAGTTGTTGGTATAAATAAAATTAGAAACGCTCCGAAAGAAATAGCCACATATTTAAAATTACCGAAGGTGGAGTGCTACACAGGCCATTGTTTCAGTGTGAAAAAACTTGGGGGTTGGCGATCGTCGGCAGTTGCCGAGGGTTATATAGAACAATCTATCGAAAGACAAATTAAAGTTTCAAAAAAGATGCTAGATATTCCACAAGCTGAAACTCCTACAGAAAAATCTTCAGTACATTCTGTTGAATCTACTAAAAGTTTTCAAGCGGACCAAACACTTGTAGTAGCACCAAGCTTTTCAACTGAAGTACCAAGCTCTTTAACAAAAATGGAGATTCAAGAACGTACAATTTCATTAAAGCAGCTATCGTCGTCAAGTGGCTTGAATTTTACAAATTGTACTATATCAAATTTACATTTAAATATTATTAATAATAAATAGATTCCCTAAACTGTAATGTTTGTTTAATTAAAAATTGCTAAACGTAAAAGTCTTTTTTTGGTGAGTTCCAGGAATGTTTGATTTTGCGTTCTGAAATCAGAACAAAAATGTCAACATTTTTTGACAGTTTTTGAAAAACACTAATTTGTGATCGGATATGTTGATGTGATTAAAAGTACCACAACTTGCTGGCGTAATATTTTTGTTGATGCAAATAATGTCGATTAATGTACTAGAAGAGTCTGTAATTCTTGTTGGCTCAGAGATAATTTGTTTTAAATTAAATGTATTCAGTATAGTTGATAGATAATTGTGTGCATTACTTTCACCGATAAAATTGACGTTGAGATCGCCAAGGATAATAAAATCATTAACTTCAGTTAACAAATGAGCAAGAATAGTTACAATTTCTTGCAATTGTACAACAGTTTCGTGTGAAGGTCTGTAAATTACTCCAATTTCGACTTTTTTTTTATTTAAGTTGATTATACACCAAAACTGCTCTAGTCGTGCATTTGATAGAAAATCAAGGTTCATCACTTTATATTTTATGGAGGATTTAATATAGAGACCAACTCCTCCTCCACGGTTATGACGATCAGCTCGAATTAGATTAAAATTTTCCAACTGTACATAGTGCGGTGGAAAATCTGGTTTTAGCCATGTTTCAGTCAGTTCAATGATATCAAAGCATTTATTTACAATAAAATCTGAGAAATAATTAAAGCAAGAGTTCAGTGATCGGCAGTTAAGGTGAGCGACAGTAAAATATTAAAGATTGTTTGAAAGAACGTTATTAGTGTAGTGCTTATGGGTGATTAGAGCATTTAGTTTTTATAGATAATTTCTTAACTATTGTAGGTACACCATAGTTAAATCCGTTTCTCCATTTTGTGTTTTAATATTTAATTGATTACTCAGTTCATCGAGATATTTTTTTGCATCGGGGTTTGATCGGGAAATATTTTAACATGAAGATTTTTTGGAAGATTAAATTTGTTCCTTAAAACTGCAGATGCATCATAGGAATTATTAAGTGTTACCCGTAGCAATCTATTTTTTCCCACTTGGTTTTTTCCAAGACGGGTTAACTTTAGATTTTCTACAGAAACGTTTGACAGAGCTTTAATGGTATCTTTTGCTTTAGTTAAATCGTGTTGTATACGTACATTATCATCATCTGACGTACTTTCTACAAGGTGTGAAATAATAATGTTAGGATCTCTATTGTTCCTGATCGCGATCTCCGGTATCAGATTTTCAGTAAATTCCAATGTAGCTGTAAACTGCTTACAATGTATTTGAAGATGTATTTTTTAATTCTTGAATTTCTGCTTTTAATTCCATCACTAAAGTTTTCAATTTATTGATTTTTAAAAGTTGATTTTTCATGTTGGACAACAAAAGAGTATTTTGCGGTCTTTTGAATGTAAAACTCGGATTTCGGTACGTGATGAAATCTGAACATGTAGTGTGAAGGCTGAGTTTGCAGGAATCACAACGTAATTCTTTATGAGCGTTCAAAAATAACTTTGCGACATTATTTATTGTGATTTTGTATATACGTTTCTAAATTACAGTTAAATTATTATTAAGACGATCACGAAACACGACTCCGACACAACACTCGCTCACATCATATACTTAATTGTTTTTGAGATTTTGATTTTGAATAAAATTCGTGCTCTTCCTGTAAACTCAGTAGCATATTTCTTTAGTTTTTTGACAATGTAATCCTAATACGAGGATGTATTGATATCTAGTTAGTCTAGACCAGTTCCTTGCATAAACAAAATATTGCGTTACCATAGCAACGAACAATAACTTATTAGAAGTGTCAGTGTAAAGTTTGGACATCAAAAAAAGTAAACCAGGTCACGCAATAAATTAAAATGAAAAAGATGTCCACCGAAATTGTGAAAATCGAAAAATTGGAGTATCGAGCCATCATCAAGTACCTGTATTTAAAAAGTTTAAGAGGTAAGCAGATTTACGAAGATATGCTTAATACCCTTTAGTGATCAATGTCCTTCGTATGCGACCGTCAAAATTGGAATGCAAGCTTCAAAAGAGGTAAATTTTTCATTGAAGATGATGACCGATTGGGAAGGCCAGTTTCTGTGTCAGTCCCCGAAAATATCGATGCAGTTCATGACATGATTTTATCAAACCGTCGAATTGGGCTAAAACGGATATCTGAAGCACTGAATATTTCATACGAGCGCGTTCATCATATGGTTCACGTCAATTTGGACATGAGAAAAATTGCTGCAAAATGGATCCCCAAATGTTTGAATGTTGACCAAAAGCGTGCAAGGGTAGAAGCATCGCGTTCGATCTGTGCTCGATTTGAAACGATTTAGACTTCTTAAACCGAATTGTTACTATGGATGAAACTTGGGTACATTTCTACGATCCAGAAACAAAGCAACAATCGATGGAATGGCGACACTCTGGTTCTCCAAGACCTAAGAAGTTTCGTGTCCAAAATCTGCTGGAAAAGTTCTTGCTTCAGTTTTTGGGATTGCCATGAAGTAATCATGATTGATTTTTGGATAAGGGTAGAACAATAACTGGAGATTACTATTCGACATTACTGACCATTCTACGGGAAAATATTAAAGAGAAAAGATGCGGAAAGCTATCCAAAGGTGTTTTGTTTTTGCAGGACAACGCCCCTGCACACAAATCTCATGTTGCCATGCAAAAATTCGTGATTTAGGGTTTGAATTACTAGAACACCCCCTTATTCACCCGATTTAGCTCCGTCCGACTATCACCTCTTTCCTCAACTGAAAAAAGTTTAAAAGGTCGTACATTTTCTTCCAACAAGGAGGTAATAGAAGCTGTGGAGGTCTGGTTTGCAGAGCAAGAAGAAACATTTTTTTTGAAAGGTCTAGAGACGTTGCAGGTTCGCTGTAATAAATGTATCCAATTTAGAGGAGAATACGTTGAGTAATAAAATATTTTGACTTTGAAATTTTGTTTGGTTCTATAGTAGGCTAAGAATTTTTCAATATATCCTCGTATTTAACAAAATGTTGAAAAAAAAACCCTAAGTTAGATTTTTGTAATTTTTTTCGTCTACTTTGATGCAGGATATTCAATATTCCATCGCAAACATTCGCATTTTCAATGTCGGTGAAGTAATTTATTTTAAATGGAACATCCTCTAACTTTAAGTGATTAATTTTGTATCAAACTGTTTTAAGATTACCTATACCTATTTCTGACAACTTTCAAGACAATTAGGTCGTTATGAAACGATCGGATTTATGCGGCAAAACTTTTTACCTCCGCATAGTTAACCAGGGAAAAAACTTTATTGTTTTGTTGTCCAGCATGGCAGATAATGATTATGTATTGTATGTCGACATCTGTTACTAGAAATTTATTAAATTTAACCGCATACATTCGATCGTTTAAAAAAAGACCTAATTATCTCAAAAACGCTTAGGAATAGATATAGGTAACCTTAATACAATTTCATACAGAAATATGTCCTGGACTTGATAACCCTTAAATATATAGTGTTCCATTTAAAAAAAATACTTTATCAACATTAAAAATGCGAATGTTTGCCATGGGATGTTAAATACCCTGTATAAAAATAAGTATCAAAAATTACAAAAATAACTATTTACCAAGACTTTGCCAAATATCAGAAACAAATTTTCAAAAACTAAAGAAATAGACTCCTCCAAAGCTGGTTACGCAAATAGTAAGTTTTTTTTATTCAAAGTCAAAAATCTGAAAACCGGTTAGATACAGGTAAAGGACATTATACATAAAATGCGTTTACAATTTCACGCCGAATCTAAAAATGAAATAACATGCGAGGAGTTCCATTTAAAAAAAGCAAGTTGTCAACAACTTCCGGTTAAACCGCAACTGACAGGGAGCGAAAATATTTTAGAAAAAAAGTACACCTGAAATCCTTAGTTTTAAAGACATATCTAAATTACATCTCAATAAACTTTCAATGAACGGGTTGGGTGAATAACCCTGTATATACCTCTTTAACAGATTACTATTTACCTAAGTAGCATAATTATGCAATTTCAACATAAATCAATTGTCATTGGAGAGTTTAAATGCTCTTCAGTTATTGCACCAATTAACAGTTTTTAATCATTTTACTAAAGAACTTTCAAAGCTTGCTACAATATACAGCGTGTCCCAGAATTTATGAGAATAAATTTGGACACAGGTTCAGAGGCCGTATTTTTGAGCGCAGTCAATATATATGGTATGCGACATATTCCGCATACGCCTCGCTTAAAAAATTTCGCATACAATAATTGTATGGGATTTTTGAGAATTATATTTCGCAAGTTAAAATGTTACATGCTACATGCGCCAACAATGTATAAATTAGAAAACGGCTGGTTACGTTGTGACAAATTTTAAATTATTTGTCAAATTTAGTAAACACAGGGAGGCAGACATATATCACTGCGGACCAAAAAAGAGCACTGGTCAATTTTGTGGAAAGTCATCCCGAACTTAACAGCTGCAAATTTACAAGGAGTTTTCATTTAAGCATACCCAAGTCCTCTGCGTAGAATGGCTAATAAATTAAATGTTATTCTAGAAGCCCACAAAGAATGGAAGCAATGGCGGAAGGTAAGTCTCGGAAAGTAAATAATAATTCATAAGTAGGTAATAAATATATTACACAAGATTCAGTTTGGAAAAATAATCTTATATTTGACCATTTTTAGACATGGCAAGATTTAAAAGGGATAGCGAAGAAAAAAGGTCGGATAAAAACGCACCAACGAGGATCATGAAGCAGCCTTAAAATTTCCACATTTTTAACAGACTTAGAAAAAAATAATGGTCTCAAATTTCTATATTTTCTGTATACTTCAATATATTCTAACTTTTAGTATCGACAATTTTGACAACTAAAATGTGTCCCAGATTCTCTTTGTTGTTTACTACCATGTTTGTCAGTTTTATTCGGCGACAAGCGCCGTAGACTACCAAAATCAGAACCGTCTGCAAACAAATAAACATAATAAATGGAAGGTAGTTTTTATTAAAAGAATGTTTACCTTCATCAACAAATTATTTGTATTTTTTGATATCATGCTTCGTCAAAAGCTTAGATTTTTCCCACGATAGTCGACCTCTTACTTTTTAAGTAGGGGATCAATTTTGGAAACTTTTTAAGATTTATATTCTCTTTCACATTTAACGTGCTCTTCAACAACGAAAAAGTAGACCAAAGTGTAGGGGGCTTTACTTGCCTCGATTTTTGTTCTAGGTATGCTAGCATCACATCTTCTGTAATTCCTTGGACCTTCTTTTCCATGCAACAGTCTTTAAATAAAGTATATGTTTTTTCATAAACCGCTTTTGAGTTTGTGGGTGGTCAGCTGTAAATTGCTGTCTTCGCAGCCTGAACCAATTCAACAGGAATCCTTTGGGCGGTCACAACCTCATCTTCATCGCTACTACTTATATTTTTAAATTATACTATACGTACAACCAAATTATTTTTTTGACAATTGCGTCTATTGTTTTACGTCTCCTCAGCTACCTACTCCACAGGAAGAGAGTCTATTGAGAGATTTTTATGCGGTCTCGACAAAATTCCATGTCACCGTTAATATAACGCACTTAGAGCCCTATTCTGTGACTAGTTGTTAAAGAACGGCTTTGCTCTGAACGATAATCGTTTCCGACTGTTTTAACTATAGCTTGAACGATTGGTTGGCTATGTCGTATTTTGTAACACCTACCGTTGAACGCTAGTGCAGTCTAACAACATTTCTAACAACGCATGACAAACAGGCCTAACCCGGAAAATAACAACCTTATATTCGGATTCTACGTGGTAAATTTTCTTTGGGCGCGTTTCTTCTTATCACGTTTTCTGACAATTGCTTGAAATATTGCGAACTCTATAGATAATAATCTAAGGAATCCTTAAACAAATACGATACATATGCCGAATACCGCGAACTAAAATTTAACAAAAGCGCAAAAAATTGACATTGACATTTGCCGCAAACCAACATCTGTTACATTAATACGCATGCTCGTGCAAAGTTGTACTATTTTTATTAAAAACATGTACGTCAGCGTTCAACGATAGGTGTTACAGTCGTTCAAGCTGTCGTTAAAACAGTCGTTAACAACTATCGTTCAGAGCAAAGTCATTCGTTAACTACTAGTTACAGAATAAGGCTCTTAATCTAAAAATAATTATTTTCATTTATTGTAGTTGGCATTTTTTATCATTTAAAGCGTAACCATAGGAATGTTTTCTTAGAAATTTTTTCGGTTGAAAATAATATAGGTTAGATAACTTAATGTGTGCGTTACACGGTCTTATTACTACAATCCCTAATGTTTTTCGGTACTTCTATTTATAAACTTAGCATGGCTTCAAAATTTTCAAAAATTTATCCGTGTAATAAAATTTTATACATCTAGCGCTATCTATTGAAATATAAAAGACATATCAGTATTTTCCTTCATTTTCCAATTAACTTGACATAAATTTAATTTCTACAAGAAATTCTGAATTCTTCTTTACCACCGACATATCTCAATCTGCTAAATCTGAACAGATGTACTGTCAGTGTTAAAAGATACCTTTTTTTTTTCTTCAATTTTCTAACAACGCATGTCCTAAACATAAATTCTCTTTTCTTAAATGATTCCTCCAATTACAATCACCTCAAACACCCTTTATCATCTCTTGTTTTTCAGATAACCTTTTGTGTTTTTCAAATCTACTAGAAATGCCTTCAATCGTATGGAATCTATACTCCAAATACCAATGTTACACCTAACGCATCAATTAATATACACCTTCGTATTTAGTTTTCACAAATTTTACAACTAATTTTTTTTATACAGGATATAAATAAACCACCAACATGAACTACGGTTTGTAAATTAAAGAACATTTTCCTACTCTTAGCAAAATGATAAGATTTCTTATTTTCTAGCCATGTATGAAGATCACCAGTAAAAGGGGATACGTATATATGATTAAAGACAGGTAAGAGTGGAATAAATTAATTAAGAAAAAAGTAAAAAAAACGAAGTTATACGGCTTGAGAAAAACTTAACCAAATGTAAGACTTGGAAATGGTACGATAGTACCTAAACCAATCGTCCATTTCAATAAATGTTTGAGAATCAGTAAAACTTGTAATTTTTTATAATCTAATATTTTGTATTAAATTATTATGTTACTGTGGCCGAAAGAACCATCCACTCGGTGATGCGAAACGTCGCCATAAATAAGCATTGACTGCTACTTATTCAGCCTTCCACATTAAAGGCTTGTTTTGCTACACCTGCGTTCGAACACAATAACAAATGTTATATTATCTGCAATTATTTAATAAATTGGTGGTCCAAATAAACTATTTCTATTTTAATAATCGAGTAATACTACTGTACTGTACTCGCGCCCTTGTGTCTTGCCTAGGAAGAAGTTGCAAGAGAATATCAGGAGATCTGGTTTCAACAAGATGGCTGTTCCGCGCACTTTGGTTTACATGTTAAAAATTGTTTAGACTATTCATTTCCAAATAATTGGATTGGCTGAGGTGGTGCTATAAATTGGCCATCAAGATAAGATGTCTTGATTTAGCACCTTGCGACTTCTTCTTGTGGAGACACTTTAAAAATAAAATTTATAAAAGACGCCACCCAGATATTAATTCTTTGAGAGACGTAATCGTTGCAGAATGTGCAGTAATTACTGACAGACAGTTGGCTAACGTGAGAAATTGTTTCTACAACAGACTAGGGTATTGCTTAGCTGAAAATGGGGGAGTATTTGAATATTTATTATAATTTGTTGTGCTACTATTGTTTTTCAAATTTTAAATAAAAAATATTTGTATTACTTGCTTGTTACTTGTCATTTTATTATAACGTGTGATTCAAAAAGTTTTTCATCAAACTTTGCCTTGAAGGACAAAGCAAGATATAACAAGTGTATCTTAGCTTAGTTTGTATATTTGTCAATTTTGACAGATTTAATTTCAACAAATCTAGTTTTATGCTTTTAAAGTAGACGTACGTGAATTTTTTCATGGTCCACTTTGATAAAAAATTTTTTGAATCGCGGGTTAGAACTAATGTTAAAAAACCTGCCTAAAAATTTAATATACTGGTTAGTACGGTATTACGTATTACATACAACAGCGTATGTTGCGTGCGTAGTATTCTCGCTCGCGTTTTAGTTTATTAATTTCTAGTGCATTGATGAACATTAAATTAATTTTGCGATTTCCTATACGAAATGTAATCACTGTGTTACGGAATATCATATAAATTGTTTGTGATTGTTTACAACAAAACGAGTATTTATTGAAATCATATCTTCTGGAATTTTGTGGTTCGTTTATCATTCATACATTATTTGAAGACACAATTCATATTAATCGGATATAAACGTAATTGCTAAGACTCTTCATTTAATACGAATCGACTTGGGAAATTATCAACGTGTAATTATATACATGCAATTATGGTCTTAATAAATATTAATAACTGTTTGAAATGTAAAAAATTGTTGAGAAATCAGATAATCCGTTTACTTGCTTTACTTGCAAATTATCCGTGCACATCTCATGTATGGGTCTTAACCGTGATGAGTGTAAAGCAATAAAAGTACCTTCGAACGAATTTGTTTACTTTTGTTTTCGTTGTGAAAGTGGTGCGGATCATAATAGAAACATGATGGATGTAATGAATCGATTAGATCAGTTGTCGGAACAAATTGAACAATTACGCAATGAACATCAGGGTACATCTAATTTCGATGAGAACGCAAAGAATAAATTATTTCATGAATTTGCCTCTGAGTTCAATGAGCGTAATCGTCGTCGTTACAATGTTATTGTTTATAACGTGAAAGAATCTTCCTCAACATCAATAAACGAACGTAGAGTATACGATGGAAATGAAATTAAAAACCTGTTTAGGAATACAAACATTGATGTTTCCACAATCATAGTATTACGTCTTGGTAAATACAACAAAAATGCTTCCCGTCCAATAAAGGTTGTATTCAAGTCACAAGAAGAAGTCTTTGAAATTATGAAAAATCGTTCTACAATTTGTTCTGGTATAAATATTACTATCGCTTCGGATCAAACAGTCATGCAACGAAATTTTCTAAAAGAATTACGGGAAGAATTAAAAAATCGCACAGATCAAGGAGAAACTAATCTCACCATTAAATATTTTAATGGAGTCCCAAAAATCATTAATTCTACAATACGCCATCACATGCCTGCATCGAACTCTCAGAGCCAAAATCAAAGAGACTATTCGCCTACAGCAACTAATTATTCAGCTTCAAAAACGATTAATCAACTCAATCTCACAATCTAATTCTGGTTCGTATGTAAACTGTTATAATATTTGTGGTTATTATCAAAACGTAAATGGCCTTAGAACTAAATTAAATTTATTGATATCGTCAGCTGTTTGTACAAATTATGATTTTATAATTTTAATAGAAACTAATCTTTGTCCTAATATTCAAGATGGTGAAGTCTACATTCCGGGTTTTAAAATGTTTCGTTTAGATAGGAACCAAGAAACTAGTAATAAGAAGTCTGGTGGGGGATTTTAATTTATGTAAGAAATGCATTTAGGTGTTCTTCTGTTATGATTAACTCATTTGTCGAAGAATTGTATGTAATTTTACACTTCAGAAATCAGAAGTTTATTATTGGTGGAGTATACATTCCGCCCAGCTCTCCGATTTCTGTATATGAAGCTCATTCTAATTCGGTTGATTTAATATTAAACCGAATTACGAATTGTAAAATTTTAATTTTAGGTGACTACAACTTGCCGAATATTAAATGGTTGCCTGAGTCAGATAATAATACTTATCTTTATCCAAATGGTTCTTTTTGTGAAAAGTCGGATTTATTAATAAGCCAGTTTAGTCTCCTTAGTTTAAAACAATTTAATTCTGTACCTAACAAATTGTCAAGATATCTAGATTTAGCTTTTTCAAATCATCATGATGTATCTGTTTTTCTAAGCGATGAAGAAATTGTTAAAACTGATGGATATCATCCGTGTTTAGATATTACTCTGTGTAATGTTCATGTTTGTACACCATTGAGATGCTCTAATTATATATATGATTTCAAAAATGTAAATTATGAAGAAGTTATTCGGTATTTATCATCTATTCATTGGCAGGATAATTTTAATAACCTTTCTGTAGATGACTGTTTAAGCCTATTTTATGACATTATCTACAAAGCATTTGAAATGTTTGTTCCGTTCAAAGCTGTCATTTCTTATAAGTTTCCTACTTGGTTCTCAAGCAAATTAAAAAAGTTAATATTAGAAAAAAAGAAAGTTCACCGAACTTTTAAATCTACAAATGCTCCTGCAGACTATATCGAATTCTCACACCTACGCAAATTATGTAAATATGAATCAAAGTTATGTTATTCTAATTTTATATCTAAGCATGAAAACAAAATTAAATCTAACCCTAAACATTTTTGGTCTTATGTAAAGTGTAAAACTAAACAAAACAACATTCCTGATCCCATATTTCTAGAAGATGAAATAGCTTCAAATGGTGCAGATATAGTCAATCTTTTAAAAAACAATTCTCGGAAGTTTATTCAACTAATTCACTGACCACTTCTGATATACAAGATTTTTCCACTTCAGCCAATATTTCATTAATCCAGATTAGCAAGTTCGCTATATATCAGAAGATTGAAACTCTTTCTAATTCACATTCTCCTGGACCAGATGGAATTCCTGATTATTTTTTAAAGAAATGTCGTTTTATTATAACTGAGGCACTGTATTGGATTTTTAATCATTCATTAAGATCTGGAATATTTCCAGAGTTATGGAAGCTTAGTTATGTAACTCCTATTTTTAAGAGTGGTAATAGAAACGATGCCAAACAATACCGCCCTGTATCAAAACTCTCTACTATTCCAAAATTATTTGAATCAATAGTAAGTGACATTATTTCACCTATGTTCAACAACATAATTGTAGATCAACAGCATGGGTTTAGATCCGGAAAGTCAACTGCCACAAACTTAATTGAGTTTTCACAACATTTATTTACATCTGCTGAAAATCGTGGCCAGATAGATTGTATTTACACCGACTTATCAAAAGCTTTTGATACCGTAGACCATAACAGACTGATTGTGAAAATGAAAACTTATGGTGTTCTAGAACCTCTCCTTAAATGGTTTCATTCGTATTTAACTAACCGTTTCCAAAGAGTTAAAGTTGAAAATTTTATTTCGGAAACTATTTTGGTAACTAGTGGAGTTCCACAAGGTGCCCACTTGGCACCGTTACTATTTAACATTTATATTAACGACATAAGTCAGGTTTTTCAACATTCAAAGTTTTTAATGTATGCTGATGATACAAAATTTTATAATAATATTAAAAGTGTTAGTGATTGTGAAAATCTAAATGTTGACCTTTATAGACTCGAATATTATTGCATTGCAAACGGCCTTAAATTAAATGAATTAAAATGTAAAATAATATCGTTTTCCAAATCTGTTGTGATTGATTTTCCATACAAGTTCAAATCTGGTGTAGTGGTCGATAGAGTCAATTTAATTACCGATCTGGGGATTAAAATCTCGGCAAATTTGAATTTTCAAAACCATGTTATTTCGATTAAAAATAAGGCAATGAGACGGTTAGGCTGTATTAGTAGATTCTCTAAGGACTTTTCAAATGTATCAACTCTCCGTCTTCTTTTCTGTTCTCTAGTAAGACCTATTTTAGAATATAACACTCAAGTTTGGAATCCTTATCATTCCACGTATGTAGTTAGTTTGGAAAAAGTACAAACAAAATTTCTAAAAATGGTAGGTTATAAGATTGGTTTATCTAGTGAACAAATAGACTATCAAGAACTTCGGTCCTTCCTTAACTTAAAGAGTCTCGATGAAAGACGATATAACTTCGATATCATATTTTTATATAAACTGCTGAACTCATTCTTAGTAAGTCCTGATCTTCTTTCTCAAATAAATTTCCACATTCCTCCAAAAGCAACTAGACAACGAATACTGTTTGCTATTAACTGGCATCGTACTAATTATTCCTATTTTTCTACAATGGATAGAATGATGAGATCGGCTAACCAATTAGATGTAGATTTTTTAGTTGCTCTCTTTATAAATTGATCAAAGATTTGACCAATTTCCATACAAATAAAATTTAAGAATAAAATTATTAAATTTATATCCGTTTTTGGGCATTGAGCATATCATAGGGTTAGTTTAACAGAAACCTAATTTTTTTTTTTTGCATGTATTTACAGAGATTTGGAGTAATAATGTAACATGTGTTGTATGTAAAAGCATCAATTTTTGTTTTATGTTTATATCATTGGTGTTTACCGTTAAGTAATAAATAAATAAAATAAATAAATAAATTGCCTATGTTAGCCTTTGAGAATTGACACCCGGTATGTATGTGCGTTACAATGCAAGAGTGTGTTGTTGGTTGTAGTAATTCAACAGAATATATTTTAAAGTCCTTCGCCTACGTCCTTCTCTGACAGAATAGACCTTTAGCCGCAGACAGCAATCAAAGATACGTAACACAACAATACATAACTTTAATAGGAGTTGTCTTGAGTTGCTTCAACCTCTTTTAATAACTTATCAGATTGTTTGCTACCTGTAGGGGAGAATGGTCGAATTCCGCGCATATGTCATAGACAATGAAAATGTGTGTAAACTGAGTTCTTATACCTAACATGCCATCTAGCGTTGTAAATATAAATTACTCTAACTTATGATTAACGTGTACTATAATCTGGTAAGTTGGTAATAGTGTTATTCGCGAAGCACATGTTTTGTTACTACATAGTGAAATAACCTGTTATCGGTAAGATAATTACCTAATAAAATACAGTAATTTCCATTGTATGTATGTGATAGCGTGTGGTTTGATCTATCATTTCTTGTTTTTGAATGATTCAAAATTTCAAAATAAAATATAATTCTTAAAAACAATACGTAATCATGCGCGAGGTGTAATTCCGCGCAGATTAGGACGGTAATTCCGCTGCGCGAAATTACCCCCATAATATTTTCCACTAATTTTTCTTGTAGAGATGCCTAAAGTGTACAAGCAAAAACTAATAAGCGGAGGTGGACTGTGGATCAACTAGAAGCGGCAATTGCTGAAATTGGACGAGGACATCCCATCAGAAGCACAGCAAGAGTTTATGATATTCCTGAATCCACTTTGAGGGATAAATTAAAAGAAGGTGCAAGCCTTTTCCCAAATTTCGGACGCAAACCTACTTTTCCGCCTGCAGTAGAAAAGCAATTGGCAAACCATATTATCAAATTATCAAATATGTTTTATGGAATAACCCCAACAACCTTACGTGAAGTGGTCTTCAAATATGCATCTCAAAATAATATCACACATTGTTTCAACGAAGATAAGAAAGCTGCCGGAAAAGATTGGTTTCAATTGTTTATAAAACGAAACCCCGTAATATCTCTGAGAAAACCAGAAGGAACAAGTGTGAGCAGGATTGTTGCCTTTAATGAAGAAGAAGTTCAAAGATATTTTAAAAATTTGGGAGATGTTCTAGAAAAATACCGTTTTTCCGAAAATAACATTTATAATGTGGACGAGACCGGCATCAGCACAGTACAAAAAAATTTTGAGTCCTAAAGGACAAAAACAAGTGGGATCGGTCATTTCATGGAAACGTGGCAAAAACGTCATTATAGTTTGTGCATTTAGCGCCTCAGGAACATATATTCCACCCATGTTTATATCTCCGAGACAAAGACATTCACCTCAGTTAGAAAAAGGTGGACCTGCAGGTGCCATATATTCATGTTCAAAAATGGGTGGATTAACGGCGATTTATTGTTAGATTGGATTAAGCATTTTCAGCAGCGCATCAAATCATCAAAAGAAGATCCCGTTTTATTAGTGCTTGACAATCATGTTTCCCATATTTCTCTCAATGTGTACAATTATTGCAAAGATCATGGTATAGTGATGGTGTCCATTCCCCGCACACATCACATAAACTACAACCATTAGATTTAACGTTTTATGGACCGTTAAAATTGGCATACAATAAACAATGCGATATGTATCTAAGATCCAATGTTCATAAAAAATCACCCATTACGAATTGGCTGAATTGTTTAATATGGCTTATATCCAAACTGCTACTATAGAAAAGGCTGTATCGGGATTTAAGACGGCTGGAATATGCCCCTATAATCCTGATAAGTTTAGTAAAGAAGATTTTGCTCCAGCTCAACATTTTAGGCCAATAGAAGATGCTGAGAATGTTCAACCAAATCAAGATCCGATAATTTAACAACACATTTCAGGAAAAGATATAGCTCATGGTTCAGCGGCGATAACGAATCCTTTCAGCTCTTCATCACACTCTCAACCTCAACCTAGTTGTTCAAAAACCTTAGTACCTCCTAATTCATTCGAAAACCAATCACAAAAATACCTGATAAAATGATCACTTTTGAAGCTCTGTCAACAATCCCTCAGCCAGCGACTTCAAAAGCTTCCAAAAGTACCAGAAAGAAGCATTCTGAAATTATTACAAGTAGCCCCATGAAGACTGTACTAGAAGAAAACGAACGTAAGAAAAAGATTTTTGCAGACAAAAAGCTGAAATATTGCAGAAAGGAAAGGTGAAGAAGTCTAAAACACATCTGCAAGAATGCACGTTGTTAGGAAGCTTATTGATTCTGGAGACTCTAGTAGTGAAAACGAGGTTGATCAAAATCTGTTGTGTGATGACGATGAACTCGACGATATCGATCCGTTAAATCCAAAAGATATATGCAGTATCTGTGGGGAGTTTGGCAGAGATAATGAACTGTGGTATCGTTGCGTTAAGTGCTCAGAATGGACACATGCCGAGTGTAGTGGTCGCAATTCACCCACAAATTATATTTGTGATTTTTGTGTTTAATTAGTATGAATGAGAATTATAGTAGGTACCTATATTGTTTACAAATTAGGTACATACGTTTTATAATAACTTTTTCACATTATTTTTTCCATTAACGGAATTGCCCCTTCGGAGGGTAATTTCGCGCAAATGCACTTTTTTAAATATTGAATTAAATCTACTTAAAACTTGAATTTATGCATTTTTTGTATTTTATGTTAAGGAAACAAGGTGGAAAGTGGGTACCATGTATTTTAGCTTGTTAGATTAGCAAGTAACAGAAATATGATTTTTTTCTCTTAAGTGCGCGGAATTCGACCATTCTCCCCTACAGCTGACAACTATTTTTTATCTTAACTTCGATTTGCGAAGCAATTAAATTTACTCGAATGATAACAATGGACTTTGTGTGATCAGAACCTTGTTTGTCATCCATTGGTTTTACTAATACTTTTGTTTGAGCCGCTGGCGTATAAGAGCGTTTACTATTTGAGAAATTCACATGATTTGCATTCAAAGAAAATGTATTCATTTTATTAGCAATGACTTCTAGTCTACCTCTTTTTAGTTCCTTCAAAGTTAATGTTAAATCAAAAATAAGTTGCGTTTTCATTACACCTATTTTATTATTGATTTCTTTTAGACAAAGAAAGAAATTACGAAAAAAGTACGAACACAATCCTTAGAACCCCATATAAAAGCAGGACAATTTTTAAGATGATTCACCTGCTCAACAGGTAAGGTAACACAGGAAAAAGGGTACGATTTTTTACAAGACCCTGAAGAATTAAGTCTTGGTAGATTATTTCGTATGAAATATTCATTCTTCCACTTGTTATATAATAGAAAAACACGCAAATATTTTGAAATAAGTTACTGCTTTTTACTAATGGTCGTGGAGTAATTCAATATAAAGGCAAAACTCTAAAAAATGATCATTTTTTTTTAACTGTTTTTGTTTAATAAAATGGCCAATTTGTATTTTATTTCTTGGTACTCTTTTCCATATAATTGATGGCTAATTTAATTAAAATACTATATTATATTGATGTAATCTTGCATTCGGACTAAGTTATTCTTTCATTTTTCTTAATGTAAATAAAACTGAATTACCGGGTTTAAAAAATTTATTCATTAAACCACTCACTTCTTCTCAGTGTTTGTACTCAAATAACTAATTCAGTAAATTAAACCAAACCAAAATATATTAATAATATTTAGAAATACAGGCTTAAAATTAATACAAAATATTGACACTTTGAATAAAATTATATAAAATCGCATTTTAAAATGATATCAATTTATTTTTACAATTTGACGTTATCATGAAAATAAAGTAATAAATATTATTTTATACGCAGTCTTTAGTTCTATACAAAGTTATCACAAAATGAAATACAATGCACAACTTATTATAATATTTCAATGGATAAGTTAAAATTTCATCAACAACAAATTAATAAATTTATTCAAGGTATACCTTAATCAAATTTAATTCCTTAAATACGCAAGCATGAACACGAATCATATTTTTTCCAGGATCTACATCGGTAGCTTTTACTTTACACTTGTCCACAACGCTGGATATAATATTTTTGAATGCAATAAACTGAATTCGATTTAGTTTTTCAACGTCATTGGAGTAAACCACTAATTTTTCGATAGCATCAAACAACACCTCGCCATTTTCTGTCATTAAACCCTTTTTCTTAGAATCGCATTCCACGAATTTATTAAAATCTGCATTGTTTTCTGGAGGCAGATCGAGAGCATCTAATTTCTTAATAACAGCTGAGTCTAGTTTTAATGAGTTTATACATTCTTCTTTGTCTGTGTCAATTTTTCTAGCATGTTCAACTGCACCCTAAATATTAGAAAACAAAAATTAAAAAAATTGAGTTCAAGAAATAATAAAAGTTTACTTACACTAAGCGAGACAAATACTGCAATTACAAATACAATTTTGATTGCCATTTTAATTAGTGTTCAACGCTCAACAACTTTTGTTGAATAATCAAATACCTGCTCGGTATTTATAAAAATGTTCAGAAAAAAACCAATGAAAATCTGCAGAAACAAGTAAATCCCGCGAGGATTTTAGATTTTCCTGGAATATATAATCTTACAGTTATCTTGCAAACCGAAATATGCAAGAAATTAATAGCACGTTGCGGGGTTTTCCCGAGAGTAAGTTTACTTTATTCATGGTGATTAAACTGTACAAATACGTATTTACGTAAAATCCAGTTTATTACTTTCTCAAAAGAGAATAACCAAGTTTAAATATTAAAATTAAACAATTAAAAAAAAATTATTCAGTGAAAAATGTACTGTGCGAAAAGAGTAATTTTTCTTTACTTTTTATGTACAGAACTATATTTTGTTGCCCTAATGACCATAACCTAATCGTTATTAATTAGAATACAATTTTCGTTTGTTACAATTTGAGACATAATTTGGTCATGTGCAACTTTGATTGATAGCAGAAATTACGATAAACGTTTTGGAATATTGTGTAATTAATATGCGCTGTGTTAACACATACAGGGTCATTTACTTATTCTTGAAGCTCTTATCGGTTGTGAATGTTCTTTCAAAAGCTGGATACACACGTAAAGATAAATCTTACCGATAAATCGTACCAATAAATCGGCAAATAATTTGGTTTAAAATATCCTTAAGATAAATCGGGCCTTTGAAACTAACATGCAAATAAATAAATCTAAGCAATTTGTTGTTAACAAATTTATTGGTCAGTTAATTTGGTAAATGTGATTTTCACAAAATTTGACCGATATCTCTCAGTTGAAACAGAGGGTTCCCGTTGTTTTTACTCCTAGGCTTTTATGTAATTTTGTTATGGACGTAGACGTACGTAACCGTAATCTTGGTATCCTGCTTCCCCTTGGAATGATGGGTTACACCACCATAAAACGGATCAGAAGAAGTAAAAAGCAAACAATGTGGGTTAAAAATATTTTTAACTACTTGTTGTTTTTAGTAAAGGGTGCATTGACTAAACGGAATATGGTGATGAGAAAATCAATTCCACCAGAAGAGCGCCTGATTGCCACATTAAGATATCTGGCGACTGGTCGTTACTACAACTGTTTAAGATTTTCAGTTGAAATTTCAGAACAAGCCCTTGGGTATATAATTCCTGAAACGTGCCGGGTACTGTACGAAGTACCCCGAAAAGAATATATGAAGGTAAACAATAAGCATAATTTGTTTTACTATAAAGTTATTTATTTTTACAAAATAATAAAAAATGATTAGTATAAACACTGAACAATATATAAGTTATAAATCTACTAAATGTTCACTGAATTGAGAATAAAACGTTGATGCGTTATTTTGTTGACTATCCTGCGGAATATTATTTTCATTATACGGATCATTTTCATTGTACGGAGTATCTTCAGTAGATCATGGGGAAACTAGGTCAACAAATTGTGGGGAAAGTAACTCGGTAGATCGTGACGGCCACGAATGGCAAATAGACGTGGTACTTTCAACTGCTTTGTCATCTTTTATTGTAGTACCTCGAGTAAGCTCTTCGAAATACGGTTTTTTTAAAACTTCACTAATAAGACCTTCAGCTAATACCATCTGTTTCTCCTTCAGCTTTCGTAGTTTGGCTGCCCAACTTATTGCAAGCGCGTTAAATTCGTCAATATCATTTGGTGTCTTTTTATTATTATTGATTTGATTTATTGCGTCCGTACACGTTGCAAGAAAATCCTCTTCTTTCTTCCTTAAAAATTTGTTTGGTTGGTTTCTGGCAGATTGTTTTGATGTATTTGGAAATTTGAAGTCCTAAAATTCAGTGGCGGATCGTGGTCAATCATACTGGGAGGTCAAAATTAATTTAAAAAATAGGCATACTTAATAAAATATAAATATTTTACCTTTAAATTCCGCTTTAAATGGTCTTAAACTGGAGGTCCATTCTTCGTTCTTTAGCAGTGGAAAAGTGTTGAATAACACGTTCGTTAAAATCGCATATTCCTTTTATAAATGACTTCTCAATACTCAACATCGCTAAAGCGGATAATCTGTCTTGTCCCATGGTGTTGCGTAAGAAGGTCTTTATTTTATTTAAGGTCGAAAACAACGCTCACTTTCAACAGTTGTCATTGGCAGTGTGCACAGTAAAGTTAATAAATTGACAGTTTCAGAAAACGTTTCACTCAAGTTATTATTTGTAAAAAGTTGAAGTAGTGAAACAGCCCCAGAACTACTGCGGAAATCAGGACGATCATAAATAACTTGTAGCTCAGTTTTTAGTTTTAAGAAATTTATAGAAGGATAGTCTTTTTTAACCAAATTTAAAATATTATCTGGAAAATTGTTTTTGTAATTTTCAAACTGATCACTATAAAACAGTTGGCTGATCACTAAATGAACACTGAAACTAAACCGATGGTGCATTTCAGAAATGATTGTCGCAAACTGCCAAAGCCACTCGACGCTTAGAATCTTCATTTTTACGTGATCGCTTAGTAGTATTTGACGAAATTGTAGGCATCTCCGAGGATAGGTCATTTAAAATTTTATCGCGAACTGCTTGGATTGAACTTTTAAAGGAGTTGATATAATCTTTTACAGATAAAATGTCTATACTACGTTTTTGAAGTTCATTAAAAGTATGTCACAATGGGGCATTACAAGATGGAAGAAGTTCAACCAAAATATAAAATCTTCATTTTGTAAAAGCCTTTTAAACCAATCGCTTGATTAATCGTCTTTGAATCTTCTTCTATTTCGATTATTTTTTCTAAACACAACAGAATGTCTGCACTATAAACAAACACAGTTTCCACACAACGTACATTAAAATACCACCTCGTGGGAGCTGCTCTAGGTAATCGAGCTTTTACAAACTCATCCAGAACCGCAGTGCGTTTTGGGGATCGACTAAACAATGTTGAGAAACCATGTAAATTTGCAAAGAAAACTTTAACATTTTTATCTTTACCTGCTGCTTTTTGTAAAATTAAGTTGAATTGGTGGGCATAACAATGTATAAAATTTGCGGCAGGGTAATGTTCTTTAATTTTTTTTGTACGCCTCCTAATTTCCGGCTCATTGTCGACGCCCCATCGTAAGTTTGCCCAATTAATTTTTCTGGAAATTTATGAATGTCAAGATTTTCTAATTCATGAAGAATTACATCTGTAAGGTGTGAAGCTGTGGTTCCTAAAGGATTTACAAATTTTACAAACCGTTCGTGTACAACGCCAGTCAAAATATAACGAATTATAAAAACCACTTGGGTTTTAGTAGAACTGTCGGTAGTTTCGTCCACTTGCACAGCAACATACTTAGCTAATTTAATTTCTTGCTTTATTTGTTTCTGAACTACAGCCAGCATCGAGTCACGTAGATCGTTCTGAATTGATTTGGATGTTTCTTTAAAAACGGTTGCCTTCTCCATATGCTCCTTAAAAATCGGATGCAACTCGACTACAAAATCAATAAGTCATCTAAAAACTCCTGGATTACCAGATAAAGCCGTTTCATCATGGCCACGTAGTGCCAACTCAAATGCACCGCAAAATTTTATACAATCTACAATTTTGTTCAAAATATAGCGATTTTTCGAAACATTTTCATTAAAATTTCTAAGGGATTTTCTATAAGCATTGTCTAGCTGTGTACAAATATCAACATTTCCTACGGTTGCAAAATTTACCGAGAATTTCATGTGTTCTGCAGACGAAACATGTTTTTTTATTTTCTCTTTTAAATGTTTTAAATCGCTTACACCGGATTTGCACCATAGCGAGTCTGACGAGTCTTTAGAAAATAATAAACAAACAAAACAGTAAAATACGTTTAATACTTTACAACCACATATCCAGTTAGCTAAATCGTACATTACCTTGCGAAAGTTTCGATGAACATCTTTATTTTGGTCTTTGTAGTTTGTCGTAAACTTAGTTCTAGCAAAGGACGACCATTTACCTTGAACTCAACTAGTTTTGTAAAATTAAGTTTGTTAGCACTTTTTAGTTGTTTAATTTTCTGCACTACCGACATTTTCTATTATAGCGCATGCACACGCGAATCAAAAATAGTATTTTTACAAAACAACACAACAACAGTAAAAAATATTAATATAAATTTTAAAATTGATTTAAAACACGCGAAAATCGAATCAAAAATCGAGCGAAGATGTACATCCTATTCGAAGCCGGCTTATGAACCAAAGTTGATTATTGCTTCGGATGTTCGCGTTTATTCGAGCGCTGAACGTTTTTCGAGTTTTTCCGGGTAGATCTAATTCAATGAGGACAATTCGCACCGCCAGCCCAAGGTTAGGGAGGACGAATTACGAACGACGGCCGATAAATTTTAAGTTAATAATACTTGCCACTTGCGACTTTTGCGAGTAAATTACCTATTTTAATAAAACGCGTAATAATTAATATTTTTTATACATTGTAAAAATTTTTGAGAGGTCATTGACCAATTGACCCTATGGACAAGCCGCCACTCCTAAAATTATATAAAAGTAAATAAGCACATAGTTAAATTTATATTGTTTTAATTTTTGTTTTGTTTTAGGGTCCAAGGACTAAGGAAGAGTGGAGAGAGGTTGCAGAGGAATTCAGTAATCGTTGGTAATTTATAAATTGTGGGGGTGCTTTGGATCGGAAACACATAAGAATTACGCGGCCACCCCATTCCGGGCTACGTATTATTACTATAAAGGTTTTTATAGTATTGTACTTATGACGTTAGTGAAAGCAGATTATAAGTTCATCTGGTTGGATGTCGGCCAGCAAGGAAGAATTTCTGATGGAGGCGTTTTTGAATGGACGTCAATTTGCAATGATTTAAAATCCAATACACTTAACTTTCCTCCAATAAGTGAAAATGATATTGATTTGGAATTTGTGATTATTGGCGACGAAGCGTTTATGTTACATAAACATCTACTGAAACCATATTCAGTTAAAGATTTAACACATGATAAGCGAATTTTTAATTACCGAGTATCGCGTGCCAGAAATGTTGTTGAGAATGCAGTTGGGTTACTCACAAGTAGATTTATAGTTTTCAATACATCAATACCAGTAAAGGTTGAGTCAGTTAAGTATATTGGTGCATCAGCCTGCGTTTTGCACAACTGTTTGTGACTTTGTATGTGACACATTCAACATGTGACAGATTGAATAAGAAAACATGGAGAATTGATAAGGGAGACTGGAGAAATGAGATTTATGAAGAGTTAACTCCACTGCAACCTTGTGCTAAGAAAACTAGGGACGGGTATTGTGAATTTTTTAATACTTCAGGGAAAACCATGATTGCAAAAGGCAAAGCTTAGGATTGTGAATGTAATTGTATAACTTGTATGTAAATAAATTTCTTTTTTATAAATAGTATATAATACGTACCTTCGATTTGTGTGCAATTCCAGGCTGGGAAACAGCTGAAGCAGGTGGGGCAATTTTACTCTCATCCATTTAAATTTTTTTATTACACTCTGAGCTATTATCTTCATCAAAACTGTTTTCTTCTTCAAATTTAGCATTTATTTTGCTATCCAAACTTGGCTGAGGTAGAACATCATCAACCGTAAAAAAAAGTAAATCGTAATACCACAGTTTGGGGGAATAAATATCATCAGTTTCATCATCCTTGACTTTCTTCAACTCCTTTCTAAATGTTGTCTAAATGTTTTGAATTTTCTGCTTTATCAAACTTCTGTTTGCAGTATTCCACTAATTCCTTGTAGGCGCAATTTTTAGTAACTTTATTTGTATATTCCGGTGAAGTTAGCTTCCATAAACACTCATGACTTCGGTACCTTTTAACAAATTCTTCAGTAAATTGTAAATTGTTTTGACATGATAAGATATAAAGTAAATTATAAACTAAACAATTTTATCCTTCACGTAACCTACCCACATCATACCCACACAGACAGCTGTGATTGGTACGATTTATCTGCCGCCGATCGATCTTTTGTGTGTAAATTGCACCACAGATAAATTGAACCAATTTATCTGTCACTATCCATGATCAATTTATTTTTGATCTTTCACTTTTTTAAGACAACACTAACTTGAACTTAATTCCATGAACTTCTGAATAAACTATTGCATCAGCGTACATTATACTAAAAGCAGCACTTTTTAAAGTATTCGATTTATTAAATATTGAAAAATTTTTGAAAATACATTTTTACAAATGATTCTATTTTAAATCATTTCCAAAATAATAATTTTTTAATTTAGATCAAGACGAAATTATTTGTGCTGTAGAATCCTCAATTAGAACTCTTCTTCGTCATATTGCTGATTTGAACTACAAAAATTCTGCAATCATTTAAAGTTTCCAAAACAAACATTTCCAAATTAGGAAAATCAGCTTTAAAAGATCTTCGAAAGAATCCCGACATCACTATTCTTCCAGCGTATAAAGGTAACGGTAGATACGGACACCTATGTAGAATTACTACGGTACAGGTACACGTAGGAGCAGCTATCAAACACAAAACTTAATGTGCAATTTTGGCGATGATGGACAAACAAACATGGAACAAATATGACTACTTCCATGTTTGTTTCTCCATCGCATTTATATATTTATACTGTTACTGATGTGTGTTCTTTATTTTTTAATTCCTACCTTACTCTACTCTTAGGATCCAACGCAAAATTATTCATATTATCAAATCTTCTAATATTCTTCTCAAGACCCAGCGACGATTTGTGCCTTCTACTTCCACACCTCCTCGTTTGCATGGTCTTCCTAAAATTCACAAACAAGATCTACTTCTTTAGCCCTTTGTTAGTACAATTCAATCTCCTACTTACAAATTAGGTAAAACATCTTCACACATTTTAATTCTCACAATTTCATTTAACGTTTAGATGGTAAATCATGATCTCCTTGTTAGTTTTGATGTTACTTCATTGTTTACAAAAGTTCCCGTCTAAGATTCTCTCGCAATTATCGAACAAATATTATCTCA
Source organism: Abscondita cerata (assembly GCA_030710515.1). Lineage (NCBI taxonomy): Eukaryota > Metazoa > Arthropoda > Insecta > Coleoptera > Lampyridae > Abscondita > Abscondita cerata. Next base: position 161,372 of record JALBCR010004801.1, on the reverse strand, counting down.
ACATGGTAAAGATGTAGGATTGATGCCGCTCATACAAATGAGTCTTTTGTCTACTTATTTTCAATTCCGCAATAACTTTTACGAACAGGTTTCTGGTACTACTATTGGATCCCTTTTATCTCCTGTTGTCGCCAACATTTTTATCGAAGCTTTTGAAACCATTGAATTGGAAGCTTTGCCGTTGAAACCAAAAGTATGGTTTACGTATGTTGATGATACATTTATTATTTGGTCCCATGGTCGCCCTTCTTTAGATACGTTTGAGAAAATTGAAAAAAATTATTGTCGTCCTTTCCTTGGCGTACTTGTCATCCGGAAACACAACGGTGAATTAAGTCATTCGGTGTATCGCTAAGCTACTCATAGTGACAGATAAAGGTCTGTTGTTAAATGTTTAGTTTTTCCAGCATTTTCTATATGTCAACCTGACAATTTCAATCTGGAACTGTGTGATGTAACTAATACTCTCATTGTAAACGGTTATAGCAAACACCAATAAGTCATTAAACGTCAGCCTCATGCTCGCCCGCAAGGTATAAAAGAGATTTCTTCTACCACTTCAAAAACAATTCCAACCTTTCTTCTTTACATTCACAAGCTTACAGATTGAAAAGTTTTGCGTAGTACACAGATAGGTTAAAAAACCATATTTTCTGCAGAAGAACTTAGGAAACAAAGCAAATTCAGCAAAACGTTGTAGATTCCAGCAATTAAGTTTTAATTGTAAACACATCAGTCACACTGTATACGCTCAATTATTAGATACCTTCCATTTCATTAAATTTCTATAAACACTACTCAGTAGTTATTTAAAAAAAAATAACATGCGAAAAAACTTTGGGCAATGTGTCACATTTTTAAATAATCTTGTGAACTTGTTTTTAATAGAAATCATATCTTCAATTAGAAATTTGTTTAATTTTTTTAGGTAATACACAAGTTAGCAGTTTGTAAATATGCAAATAATTTAATTAAATCTCAAGAAAGAGTATTGTGATTGTCTACAACCATAACCAGATAACACCCTATTATTGTTAAATAAAGTAGAGACATTTTTTGGTAGTAAAGATAAATACCACAAAAAACTTATGTCAACTACTCATTATAGAGTTTTTAATATCCAATGATAATAATTCTGATGTCAATGCACTTCAAGTAGGTAACCCAAATGACGTATCTTTTTCTAAGAATACTAAAAAAACAATCTCATAAAAATGCTCGAATACCTTATATAAAGCTGATATATGAATTACGACTCCTTTTTTACCGTTTTTTATAATGACTTAATAAATCAAATATAATGCAAATATATTTCAACTAAATTTATTTACTATATATACAGTGTGTCCAGTATAAAATCATGTATATGGGGATATTGAAAACCGCTTGAGATACAACGTCCGTTAAATGGGAGAAAAGTTGAGCATTTATTTGCCCAATACCTTATATGAAGATGGTATATGAACTACGACCCATTTTTTACCGTTTTTTTTATAATGACTTAATAGTCACCCTATAATAATTTTAAATGCCTTGAACAAAATTTCGCAAAAGTGCCAATTTTGCATTAGGAAAATGGCAACCATTTTGAACAACACCTGTAAATATATATACGCGTTATTGGTTATTGGTTTTTACTATAAGTTTAATAAAAATAAATCTGTTTGGCTTTTTAGATTCTAGGCTTATTTAAAAAAAAAAACGAGATTCTAACCTTCGATTAGAAACAAAGTGCCGACTATTATACATTTCTGGAAAGCTCTTAATGAGTGGAATGTAAATACAAATTGACATACAGGGTGTCCCATTTAAAAAATCCAAACTTTGGTAACTTTCTCAAAATGGGGACACCTAGAAAAACTAAGCACGTCACTGGATTTTGCATAAAAAAATGTGTAAGATTCCGTTTTTACCTAGTTGATAACTTATCAGATACCTGAATTACAGAGGGTGTCTGAAAATGCACACTTTTCAACTTCACTCTGTTTTTCAAAAACGAAGAGAGCGATAATAAATCTGTCTGCGCCATCGTTTGTTTTACAAAAAAGTGACACAGGTTCGCGAAAACCCCAAAACTCGAACTGCAATAATAACGGAGATACCCTGCAAAAGTGTCGAAAACAGGACACCCTGTACATGGGGATATTGAAAACCGCTGGAGATACAACGTCCGTTAAATGGGAGAAAAGTTGCGCAATACCTTATATAAAGATGGAATATGAACTACGACTCCTTTTTACCGCTTTTTATAATGACTTAATAAATGAAATGTAATGCAATTATATTTCAACTAATTTATTTACTATATATACAGTGTGTCCAGTATAAAATCATGTAGATGGGGATATTGGAAACCGCTGGAGATACAACGTCCGTTAAATGGGAAAAAAGTTGGGCATTTATTTGCCCAAAAACAGAAAATTGTGTATTTTAGAAAAATCGTCATATTTCCTTTACTGTAGAAGCTATGGTCATCAAATTTTCAGGGTAAGAAAACACGGCAAAGCTACAAATGGAGCCAAAAATTGTTTAGACTTACAATGTTGTGCACGGCCAAAGTCAACTTTTGTTTTTCTTATGAGCGCCATATTAAATTTCTACATTTTCAATATCCCCATGTACACTCACGAAATTTAAACCTTGGACACCACAATTTCTGTAAACAAAATTTTGCACATTGTGAAGCGGGCTGAAGGGTATCATTTACAATTCTAACAGCAGGTAGTCTCAGCAGGGGTTATCTTATAGAAGGACTGTAGAATGAATCATTACACTAAGCACGTTTTAGAAAATAGATAATTTACGTTGCTTACTTAATTTTTTTCTTTAAAGAATATATTTGAAGGTATCGCTAATTAAACACCATAGCTCGATTAATTATCGAATCAAAATTTTGTTTAGGAAATGTTTACAAAATAAAATTAGAAATAATTTTGATTTAAAAACGTCTACAAGCAATAACTTTTAAATTAAATCAAAAACTAAACATGGTTATTTGGGTTGACTGATTATTACTTATTTTTAAATAAATCTAACCTACTAATTATTGTAAGTTATTAAAAAAATCATTAAACTCTCTATTCATAATATTTAGTCCTTACAAAATGTATATTTTATGACGTTTCATTTTTTCTGTAGTTAATATAAAAAGTGAAAATAAAAACTAAGGCAATTCTTATTGTCAACGTATATATTTAGTTTTTTGACAAAAATTTATTACATAATTATAATTAAGATACCAAGTTATAGTTTAAAATTAAATGAAAACGTTTTTTTTAAATAAAGGTATTACTATATAAATAAATATAAGAAATCAATAATGGGTGTGACCTCCATTATTATTGATACATTCTTGGAGGCGTCTGCTCATTGACGCTATCAAGGTATCAATATAATTAATATTAATCGTTTCCCATGCGGTATCAATGGCTGCAATTAGTGCATTACGGTTTACTGGTATAAAATTTGGCCCTTGTTGTCTTCGGATAACAGCAAGTATTCGAGCCCAAACATTTTCGATAATGTTAAAATCTGGGCTTTTGCTGGCCAGGGTAACAGCTCCAAGTTATTTTTCGTATCCAATTGCGCACAACCCGCGAAGTATGAATAGGGGCGTTGTCCTTTAACAACAAAAATACATTATGAAAATGTTAATTCAACAGATCCCGAACTATTTTTTGGAGAAAGTATAGTGAAATAAGAATACTTACTTGTTGGAAAATATAATCTTCGTCTGGATAAAACACTTCGACTGAAGGTTTCATAATAGTTTCCAAAATATCTAAATACGCAGCAGAATCAAGACGTCCATCGATAGCCCAACAAACTCCTGGACCCCGCGCGCTAACCCAACCCCACACATTCACAGAAAAATAACCACTTCGTTTTTAGGACATATGTGATTATTTTCGTAACGAGTTCCTTCCATTCTAAAAACTTTTAGTGGTCCATCGTTGCGGCTATTGAACGTTTTTTCGTCGCTAAAAATCACTCGATTCCAAAATTCCAAGGTTCGTTCACATATCGCCTTGCAAATTCCAGACGACGTCTCATATTTTCGTCACTGAGAACTTCTTTCGCAGCAGCATTATACTTCTTTATTCCCATCTCCTTTAATCTTTTTGTGCAGTTATACGGCATCCGGAAAAATGTGTATCTGCTATAGCCCTGGAGTATGTAGCAAATGGTTGTTCTGTTACGTAATGAAACAACTCGAGATCTTGAGCACGTGTAGATACTTTAGGTCTACCACTTCCGATGGCTCTTTCCAAAGTGTGTTCAAGATTCCATTTTACTCGGTAATGCCCTACGGTGCTTTTTGGTATATCTAACATACGTGAAATTTCACGCACGCTACGGCCCGCCGCTAATTCCGAAACAATCCGCGCTTTCAAATCAGCACCGAGATGAGGTGGCATTTTTACAACACTTGAAATTTTAAACTAAAATGGAATTTACATTTCTTACTTTATTTATTGGTTCACACTACCCCTTCTCAAACAGTAGGTAATTGTTTATTTATTACATACTTCTAATGACCAATGTAACAACCCTTAGAGCAATATGACTCAAAGGAAGTAAATTAAACAAGCAAGGATATTCTATTGTTATTGAAACTTATTCATAAAGTAAAAGCCATTTCCTTATAATGCTAATGGACAGGATTTTCTTTTAAGTATTAAGATTACAATAGAGGACTTATAAACTTTCGAAAATATCTAATTATAAATATTTACACTGCAATTGCGCTTTTCCTTAATAATTTCTTAGCAATAACATTTCTTGGTTTTAAGTTGTCATAAATTTGATATGATATAAATTTGTGTTTCTAATATTACATCACAAACTAATCTTTATTCGCCAAAAAATTGTTGCTTAAGTTGTAAAGCTTCGTACACACCTGAACAACAAACCGAGCAACAAACATAACAACGAACCGAAAGTCAAACAGAACGACAAACGATCTTTTATGATTTCCACAATCCGAACAACAAACGGAACGTTTGTGCTGTTCCATAATTATTTTCAGTAGTTTTCAGTTCATATATATTTATTATTGAGAAGAGAAAATTGCGGAAAACAAGAAGATAGTGCCAACCAAATTTTTACGCACAAAGAAGAGTAAAAATTATAATTTACTTCGTTTTTTTTATTTTGGAAATTTCCCGCCCAAATGATGCTAATAGGGACATCATTTTTTTCTTGCATTCTTAAACACTGATTAATTTAAAACATTTTTCTTCTGTCAACTCCATAATATTACCTAAAACACAACAAACCCACAAAAGGAGGACAAAAAATAAATAATTTAATTCTCCCGCATAAGTTTGTTCGCCGTTTTGTTTAGATTCGTCCAAACCTGCAAACGCATTCGCGCGCATTTTCTTTGATGTCGGAGAAAAAACCGACAAGTTGCGGGAACGCCGCAAACCGTTCGTGGAACAATCAGGACTTGCGAATCTGTTCTAAAATTCGTACGTAGCACCGTCCAAATTAATGTTCCGATTGCCGTTCGGTTCGTTGTTCTGTTTGTTCCTCGGTTTGTTGTTCAGGTGTGTACGAAGCTTTACAATAAGCATATTAATATGAACTATATCTTATGAAAGGAGAGTTATGTAACTATAATTAACGACTTAACGTTACGTTAGTAGATTCCATTTACTATTTACACATATTTTCTTGGAACATTCGATAATTAACTATCGGGATATGATGACCCTATACTTCGCAGGTTGTGCGCAACTGGATACAAGCAAATAACTTGGAGCTGTTACCCTGGCCAGCAAAAAGCCCAGATTTTAACATTATCGAAAATGTTTGGGCTCGAATACTTGCTGTTATCCGAAGACAACAAGGGCCAAATTTTATACCAGTAAACCGTAATGCACTAATTGCAGCCATTGATACCGCATGGGAAACGATTAATATTAATTATATTGATACCTTGATAGCGTCAATGAGCAGACGCCTCCAAGAATGTATCAATAATAATGGAGGTCACACCCATTATTGATTTCTTATATTTATTTATATAGTAATACCTTTATTTAAAAAAAAGTTTTCATTTAATTTTAAACTATAACTTGGTATCTTAATTATAATTATGTAATAAATTCTTGTCAAAAAACTAAATATATACGTTGACAATAAGAATTGCCTTAGTTTTTATTTTCACTTTTTATATTAACTACAGAAAAAAATGAAACGTCATAAAATATACATTTTGTAAGGACTAAATATTATGAATAGAGAGTTTAATGATTTTTTTAATAACTTACAATAATTAGTAGGTTAGATTTATTTAAAAATAAGTAATAATCAGTCAACCCAAATAACCATGTTTAGTTTTTGATTTAATTTAAAAGTTATTGCTTGTAGACGTTTTTAAATCAAAATTATTTCTAATTTTATTTTGTAAACATTTCCTAAACAAAATTTTGATTCGATAATTAATCGAGCTATGGTGTTTAATTAGCGATACCTTCAAATATATTCTTTAAAGAAAAAATTAAGTAAGCAACGTAAATTACCTATTTTCTAAAACGTGCTTAGTGTAATGATTCATTCTACAGTCCTTCTATAAGATAACCCCTGCTGAGACTACCTGCTGTTAGAATTGTAAATGATACCCTTAAGCCAGCTTCACAATGTGCAAACTTTTGTTTACAGAAATTGTGGTGTCCAAGGTTTGATGAGTGAACATCACTTTATACTGGACACACTCTATATAAACATTATTGCAATTACTAATACCTATATAATTTAAACTGAATAATGCCTACAGATAACTGTAACGACAGTTGAATGTTATAAATGCAAATCGTTAAGCCAAGTATTTCTGTACAATAGCATACACGCACGAAAAAACACCCGATGCGCATTTTGCTCTTATTGTCAGCTCTTCAGAGTTGTATACTTAAGTGCGGTATACAACTGTTCAAGAAGGGAGTTGGTTTTTTTAACTCTCGTGTAGCAATGAACACTTTGTTTTTTTGTGCGTGTACCTATGCTACTGTACAGAAGTATTTGGCTTTATCGACACGAGTGTTTATTACATTCTAAGTTATCGCTTAGATAACGATTTGCATTTATAACATTCAACTGTCGTTACAGTTATCTGTTGGCATTACTTAGTTTGTTACAATTCCTACGTGTCCTTGATTACAGGAGATGTCGTTAGACACACATTTCACTTATATAATTTAAGTTATAAACCTGTACAAAACCGTGTGCAATAGTGGATTGGTTCGTATTGGCAAAGCATTTGCTTTAAGGTTTAAGAAAACCACTAAAACCTAAACATGCCAACTCTTACCCACCTTAGTATTCATCTATAATAATATTAAGTGTTGTAAACTTTATAGAAGGTAAATAAGAACATAAAAAATAACAGCACAGCCATTGCATGACGACATATAATGGACCGGTCCAAGCGCCAGTCACAAACAGATAATCAGGACAGAGAATACAAAATATTGCTAAACTTTAGATGTTCTTCCGATTCATAAGCCATAATATAGCTTCATCCGTTAAATTATGAGTATTTACAAACCCTCCTTCAAACTTTGTTAATTGACAATCGTCTACAATATGTGTAACGGTATCTAGTTCTATTTTTGGATCATCAATGAGATGTTTATTGAAAACATCAATTCCAGACCATAATTTTTCTCTCTTTAACTTGAGAAGAAGCCGCACTTAAGTAGTCTTGCAACCATATAGGACTTCGAAATTTAAGTCTTTTCGCAGGAGAGTTCTCAATGTCATTCCAGATTAGTAAGTTGAGTTGGAATCTATCCCATTCTCGTTTTAACGCAGCTTTTGGTCGAATGTTCAATATAATAATATTACAAAGAACAGGACAAATCTCTGAAGACGTTTTGTGGACAAATCGCCGAAAATTAACAAAACGCCGAAAATGTAACTGTAGTCAAATCGCCCCGAACTCAAACTGAATCTGCGGACAAAATCCTGGTAATGGTTCTGTAGATCAAACGATGGAAACGTTTCTGTGGACAAATCGCCGAAAATTTTTCTGTGGACAAATTGCGAAAATACTTTTAAAGACAAAACGCCAAAATGCTTCTGAAGAGTACAGTACGTTATCTCAAAAAACGTTAGCCAAAAACAGTGGGTCCGAATCTGACGTTCGCATGGAAACCTAAAAAATTTGCAGAAGTATTCAACAAGTCTGCTCTATACTTCTATATGCTCAACTTAAATTGATTTAAACAAATTTTACGTAAAAAAGAGTTTGTTTTTGTAATTGCTATTGTGAGTGTAATTTTTTAAAAGAAAGAAATGGTGATAACTGTAACCTACCAACCAACACCGTTAAGTCCCGATCACATAAAAACAACTTTTTTCTACGATCGTGCAAAAAGTGATTACTTTTTGCAGCATTACTGAGCCAAAAGTTTCACTTTTTTGCATTAGTGCAAAAAGCAATTCAGTTGTGCAAAAAGTAAATCATTTCTTGTACTAGTGTAAAAAGTAGTTAATTTTTATTTTTTATTTTATTTATTTTTTGATCGTAGAAACAATGTTGTCGCAACATTTGCAAAAAATATATTTGTTGCACAAGATAAACAAATATCTATTTTGTCTATAGTAACATTTTTGGCAATTTGTCCATAAAAACATTTTCGGCGATTTGTCCAGGAAAACGTTCTTTGCGTTTTGTCCGCAAAACATTTTTGGCGTTTTGTCCGCAGATTCAGTTTGTTACGGTTCGGGGACGACGCCAGGTTACAAACGCTAAGGCGTCGTTTTCTACTTTTCGGCGTTTTGACCACATTCTGCAATTTATCGACAGAAGCATTTTCGGCGTTTTGTAGTTTTTTGACGATTTGTCCACAAAAGTTTTTCAAAGAATTGTCCACAAATTCGGCGTTTTGTCCATTTGGCGGTTTGTCAAATCTGCGATTTGTCCGGACTTCGATTAAATTGCAAAGAACTACGTTTCAGTATGGTATCAATAAACAAAAATAAATGCTCGCTTTATCTCATTTATGGAAAAAAAACTATTAGCCGCATAATAAAAAGCATACCATAGCTCGTCTAAAGTTGATCCTCTATTGGCAAAAGTTGTCAAAATACATTATTCACGGAGGGAATAAGCATGGATAAGAAGATAATGATAGCCACAACAAAGTATAAAGAAGTAGGAAGAAGGAGATGGCTAAAATTTACATATTGAAAAACTAACAAACAATTATGTTAATTGTAGGTTGCTCTAATATTAGGCATTGCCGGCGTTTGAGATTACATGAGTTTACAACCATCAGAATCAACGATATCGAAATCGCTAATTTATCTTTATTTATGACCAAAGTACCAAACACAAAAACAAAAATACCACAAACATTTGTGGTTATTGAATATGAGGAAAAGATAGATTTTGTTGACATATATCGGAAGTATGCAAAATTACCTCCACCTCACGTTGACCACCGCCGTTTCTTCATAATTTACAAAGCAGGAAAATGTACACGTCAACCTGTAGAGAAGATTCCAAGCATCATCACAACCTACTTAAATTTACCAAATCCATCTACGTACACTAGGCACTGCCTGCATAGAAATTTGGTCATTCTCCTTGCAGATTTAGAAGTTGATATTACGAGAATTAAGCGACACAGAGGGTGGAAAACCACTGCTGAGGCAAAAGGCTACATACAGTGCAGAATAAAACAAATATTGCAAACCAAGTACAACAAGGTGGAAGTGATACAAACCAGAAGAGTTTAAATTTTACTTCGAACCAAAAAGTTTTCTCCGATTTTTCAGCTAATATTAAGTTTGATAATTGCGGGCTTCAGTGTCGTTTTTTAATTGTCAAAATTTAATAATAAGATCCTAGTTACCTTTTTGGCATTATTTTCTTCCTTAGGGCAAAATGTTTAGTGCTGTCTTGATTTTAATGGATTCTACCCCTAGTCATCAAATAGTTATTTGCGTTAGGGTTAGAAAGTAAGATTTTACGGCGCGACAGCTTTGCTCCACCATTAGATGGAGCGCCGTAAAATCACTTTACACGCTAAACTTATATAATATTTTTTGGCCGACAATCATCATCAAAAAGTAAAAAAAGAACAAAATTATATCTACTGATTTTAAGTAGGCCTGGTTGTTTAACCATTTTGACATACACCACCTAATATGTGTCAGTTCAATTGTTTAACTGACGTATGGATGGCGTCATCAATATTAAATAATAATTAAATAATTATCCCCACGTTGGTGGTCATAATGATCTCTTTTTTTATGGTGGATTATAATTTATTTAGTTCTATTAACTTTAATTAGTTATGTCATTTAATTTTGTGATGTAATTTAGTTAGTTTTAAGAATTTTGTTTACAAACATATATTTTTTTGTTTTTTAATTGCCCGACTTTTTAATTTAGTTTTTATGCAAAACAAATCAATTAAGATGCATTAAAAGGTACTTTTGATCAAGAAAAATCTTTTTTATTTCACTAACTTTAATTTTTCCTGATTCTATAAATTTGTTACTTTTAAATCTTATCATCCAGATGGAATCAAATGCTTTTATTAATTATTACTGTTTTTTTAATAGTTGGTTATTACACCGTTTACCTCAATTCAATTCAATTCAATTCAATATTTATTTTGTCTTAAAAATTTCTATAACAAAAGATTCACTTTTTTTCTTTACAAAAAATAAACAAAAAACAACATAATATTTCATTAAATTATAATTCCACTAATTCCTGTTTCCTTCTTTAACCTTCCATCCCTCTCTTCTCTAAACTTTCAGTATTTTTCTTTTCCTCTCCTCCATCCCTTTCCTCCTCTCCAACACTTCCCTCATCCATTGTTTTCCTTCCCCTTTCTCTCTAGTAGTACCTTCCATTCCTTTTCCTCATGTCTTGTTTCCCTGCATCCCTCTTTTATATATATTATATTTTTCCATTCATCCCCATACAACCTGCATAATCTCTCCTCATCACTCGTCCAATATTTATTTTCCTTTTCTTCATTACCCATTCTGAACCTTGCAATCATTCTTATTTCATTCATTCCTTTTCCTTCTGTTATGTACCTTGGTGTCTTGTCTGTCATTATTTTTATGTATTTCTCGTTATATTTTCCTTCCTTTATTTTTGCCCTTCTTTCCTGCTTCTGAGTATCTTTATCTCTTGCAATTATTTCCTCTTCCATCTTTCTCCCCCTCTCTTAATCTCTTTATCTCTTCTCTCGCGTATCCCACTCTTTCATAGTATTTTCTTCTTTCTTCTGCCCCATATTTTACCTTCTGTGCCTCGATCTCTTTCCAAACTTCATAAAGTATTTCATTTTCCTTCCTACTTCCCATTTTTTCTTCATACCTTACTGCAATTCTTCCTGCTTGTATCCTTATTTTTTCTATTTCTAGCTCTTCTTCCACTATATACCCCGGTGTCTCTTTTTCTAGTCCTAACGTCCACTTCCAGTATTTCTCCTGTATTTTCTCCAGCTCTTGCCATTCTCTCCAACCCCAAATCTCCGCTCCATACAGTACAACACTTACCAACTTTTCAAACATCCATCTCCTTTTCTCTATATCTTTACCAAATATCCTTTCCCCTAACCCCATACTTGTCCTACTATTCTATTTCCTTTCATTTTCATCTCTTTTATATGGTCTCCATCTTTGTTATCATATCTGATGTTGTAACCTAAGTATCTATACTTGTCTACTCTCTCTACCTCCTCTCCCCCACCACCATTTCACCTCCTTTCGTCTTCCTTTTCTTTTTTAAATTCCATAATTTTTGTTTTCCCTGACATTTGCTGTTAGTTTTTTATTTTCTAGGTATTTCTTCATAAATTTAACTACTCCTCTCATCTTTTCTTCATTTCTCGCTATTGCCACAATGTCATCCGCATAAGCTAACACCCATATCTTTTTCCTTCCTACTACTATTCCTCCTACTTGATTTTTTTCCATTTCCTCCTCACTAATGTATATCGAGAATAAGATTGGGCTTAGAGGAGATCCCTGTTTTAGTCCTTTTTCCGTCCTAAATTCTCTACCCAGCTTCCTCCCTACCCTCGTTCTACACCTTGTTTCTTCGTATATTTCCTATTGCATTTTTTATATCTCTGTTTATTCCTACCTTCTCCATCCTTTTCCATAATCCCCTCTTTCCACATTATCAAATGCCGCTTTAATGTCTAGAAATATTGCGTACATCTTTCCTCCTTTCTTTGCTAACTCTTTATTAATTATGTGCTTTAATAAGTATATATTGTCTATCGTTCCTCTCCTTTCCTAAATCCTGCTTGCCAATCCGGTATTACATTCTTTTCTTCTATTTCTTTTTCCAATTTTTTCTAACTATTTCCGCATATATCTTATAACCCGCATTCATTATACCCATTCCTCTATAGTTGTTCGCTTTCTTCCTATCTCCCCCCTTGTAAATTGGGCATATTATTGCCTCTCTCCATTTTTCTGGAAACCCTTTACCTATGACATTTACCTATGACAATGCAAATGAAAACACCTTGTAACACAAATTTTTATATTAATACAAATTTCAATTTTTGCGTTACAATTGTTACATTTTTTTTAAATTAATTATTAGCGCTCGCAAACATTCGACTCATACCCAAGTTGCAACATTTACTAAAATTGGGTTGGTATCTTTTACTTCGTATTCACACCACCACTCAGATGGTCGTGACTTAACCTCGTTAAGTTGACCAGCGCAAAAACAAACTATTTTAACCTAATGTAACGTTATTTCTTAAATGGTACCTTTGGTTGTGATGACCTTTTTCCTTTTTTTTAACGTGTGAAGAATACAAGTAATTTTTTTAAAATTATTTTATTCTCTCTTCACTAATATATTTTTTTTGTCCATTAACCACTTTACACCTTCTTATTTTCCACTAAACTTTTCTTTTAACTATTTTACTTGGACATAAATTAACTTTTAAATTCCCTTCTTTTGTAATTTATAAATTTAACTTGAATTGCATCAAACGTCGCGTCGTTACTACATTATTTGTTTTGAGGCGTAAATATTTTTTTTATTCTTCTTTAATTATTGTTTACTTCGACGTTGAAATCTTATTATTAATATTTCTTTTTTGTGAGATTTAGAATTTTTGAAATTAGTATCAAATTGTAGCTTAATTTATTTCAAGCGAAAAATATTAATGCAAAACAAATTCTATCGCGCGTTTATGAGTATTTTGAATTTAAAACATCCCGCCATGTTGTGACGTCATCAATAAAGAAATATTTTAAAAATACGTTTTTCTTCATTTTTACAACTAAATCGGTAAATTTGACGTTGTTTTTGAGTTTCTTTACAAATAAAAATGTCCAATAAATGTTAGTTTGCTATTTCTGGCACTAAAACTTTTGTTTCACTAGGTTCACCAAAATGTCTAAAACTGGAATTTTTCTGCTTTCCCAGGCATGGACACAAATGTAAAGAACTCAATTTAGGCCCATGAGTTCCTGTTAACACTTTCACTAAGTGGCTATTGTTTGTTTTAATTATAAAATCAATTTTCATCATAACGTACCGATACCTACGTTTAACACCAAATTACAGGTAACGCTTAAACTAAACATAATATTACAAACTAAAAGACATTTTTTATTTCAGGAAGTCATTTGTAGATGCTTAAACAAACTCCTAATAAGAAAACTCAGAAAAAGAAATTTTATATACAAGGTGGAACTATTGTTTTGAAAGTAAGATTCTTATGCCAAACCGCTCCACATAACTTATAAGTGTATTACAAAAATCATAACAATATCTTCAATAAAAAATTAAATGCGCCTTTATTCTGAACATAATCGTGTCAAGTATTTTATTAAATAAATTTATCAGATTTTATACTTAATTTATTTTTAAAACGTTCTAAATAGCTGATAAATCAGTTACTACTTTACCGCATAGTAGCTGTACTCTGTACTTTACAGCATAGTAGCCGTCGTTTGTCGCATTGTGTGTAAAAATCAAGTTTCAAGACAAGTATGAACAACTGAAAAATGTGCTTTACAGTTCAGAAGGCCAAAATAGTTATTTATGTAACAAGGACAAAAAGTGCACTTTTATGTACGAGACTGAATTTGCTGGCCGAGGCGTTAGCCGAGGCAAACAAACAGGCGAGGTTATTAAAAGCACTTTTTTCCGAGGTACATATTAATTTTTTCCGTTGACCTTAAATTAATTAATTTTCTATTTATTACCGTTTACTGAAAACAAAATGTTTAGTAATTTTAAACAAAAATTTTACGTTTGTTCTGATTTTACTGTACCTAATGTTCACTTCACCGTTCAGTATTGTAACATTTGTGTCAAAATTTATTAAAGGAAATAAAAGCTTTCCGCGTTCGAATATTGTACCGATAAAGCATTTGTTTACAACAATCACATAATTTTTATAAGAGCACTTGATTATGATAGGTAATAGGTAAAACATGTACTTTTTATAATTTATTAAAATAATAAAATTACATTTAGGTAGTGTTATTTTGAAGTATATTTAAAAATGTAGTTATAGTTGGAAGCCTACCCTCAAAATTAATGCATTTCTTTAATTGTTTATGATCAAAGATGTAATGAAGTTTCTCCTATTAAACACATTAAAGTCGATTCTTACTAATTGGACATATAATAGTTATAAGACTGAGTTTGTACCGTGGTCAGACTTATAATCATTTTATATTCAATAAAAATATTGCCTGACCGTAAGAAAGTATGCAAACGTAGTTTTTGATTCACTCCGAAAATGTTTCAATAAATGTAATAATCTTCTTTCAGCTTATTGAAAACTGTGAAATTCACCTTGTTTTTGTGTACGAATAAATCTTGAACCCAGTAATGTTGATGGCTTATATGATTCTATTTTTGTTTTTCCTGCGACAGAATCAATATTCAAATGATTTTTCACAAGTAATTACTGTTCTTGTGTTTTCCATTAGCATTATTACTTATTTACATCAATCAAATACAGTAATAGAAAGGTACCCATAATTAACTCACTTCTACTGTAAGTTTTTGTATTTTATGATCGTGAAAATTTTGTATCGGAACTCCGCTTCTGTATCAAAATGTTACCTAATAAAATTGTCTAAAGCAATCTCAAGTCGTATGAATTCTGTCTTACCTTATAAATGAATAACTTTAAAGAAGTTAAAGTGTTACATATTGAAAACAATGTATCGAGTATTGTGAGATTACAACCAGGTTCTTCTATATGCTTCGCACATTGTAGAAACTATAAACAATTTATTAATATCATTTCAAAGCACTTAAAATCATTTACTTGTAATTTGAACAACAAATTGTTTTTGTTCAAAGTTGTGTGGGATTGAGAAATTGAGGTTATAAATGGAAGTAAACAAACAATATTCTGCAGTATCTAAAATGTTTCAGTATGTACCTAAAGTACTGTAATATCCTATGTAGTCACTAAATTCATCCTTTCTTAAAATGGGTTTTCATACTGGTTACTTGACTTTATTTAATTTGACATAAAATAATAATTGACATTGACAGATGTTTGCGGACGAAAAGTGTTTTGCAGACGAAAAGTATTACAGTTAAAAAAGTGTTACTTTATACTCAGGGAGTACGTAAAACTCAATTTTATAATGAGGTCGACGGAAAAAGTAATTTTTTATACTGGAATTGATTTTGGTAGACCATTCAAATTGAGAGTTTTTAATTCAAGAGGTATGTAACTCAAAAATGGCATGTAGCTTTTTTTATTTATTTACAATTTAAAATGAACGCCGGACTTTTTAATTCAAGGATCAAACCGATTTGTAGACTTTTGGGTTCCTTTAAAAAAATATTTAATGCCTCATCAGATGTTAAGACATATTTCACTGATTCTATTATTTACCTCACTTCGAAATAATTTGGGAGTCAAACATCAAATGTCTTAAGTTACATCTTCTAAGATCATTAATTAGTTCTTCATCACCTCGTCCATAACATCTCACTTGACTGTAACATATATTAACTAAAATAAGGGTTCAATTTAGATATTGTTAACTTAATCCTAAAACGCACTTCTTTATTTTGAAATCATTAATTATCACCGTAGCAACCAGCACTAATCAGAATTTTTATTAACACTTATGAAATTGAGAAAAAACCATTTGGCAACGAATTTTAAAATCAGGGTTAATAAATTATCATTTTAAATTGATAATACCTGTTTATTTTCGGTTTAAGTAATAAGTAGCATTACAAAAAAAAGATTTAAAAGTTTAATGGTCAGTTTTACTAACCTTTCTTATGTTAGGTAACGCTTAAAACCTTAGATAAAATTGTAAGCAATGATTCTTATCAAGCATTATTAAAGTTAGGATTAGTAAATGAAACTATAGTATATATCTTTTCTAAGAGAGATCAAATGATTAAAAAATCTTGTTTTAAACAGGTAGTAACTGCTACTGTAGATGGTTCCAATAACGACACGTTTGAGATCTATGGATAATTAACTGAACGTGAACATTCCGTGATAAGTTTTCAGTTAGTTTAAAAACAAAAAGAAATCTAACCTATGTACAGTAAAATTGAATCACTTATTGAAATAATTAAATCATTACTTCTAATAATAAACAAATTGTACAATTCATTTAAATATATTAACAAAGTAAGTGAACTGTAACTGAATGCACTTTAAACGCGAAAGGATGTTAAAGATCACGTACAAAATGTCGGTTTCTATTCTTTCTCTTAAGTGCTAAAAACGTTTATTACATCCTAATTATTTTAACCGACTTACTTATCAATTTAGTATAGTGTTGTCTATCACGCTTAAGATCAAAATCGGCAGTTGCATACGTAACAGAACATGTGCTTACATTCTGATGAAACAAATTTATTTATAAATACATTGCTTTATTAATAAGCTATAGTAATTGTCATAGTAATCAGAATATTTACAAAGAAAGTTTGTATGATACTGCAAGACTATCAGTACTCACGTTTTAAAAACAGTGTGGTCATGACCATTGAAGATGATCATTTCGTTCGTTATATATTTCGTTTATAAGAGATAATAGTAAACCGACAGTTTGTCAGAAACGTTTTAAACACCGGCCGCAATTAATTGAAGTTTTTTAATTACCATTAATAGTAAAGCAAAGTTAATAATTACTCTTCTAAAAATTAGTGTTGTTGGAATTAGAAAAGACCAGCCATGTTTATACAAAAAATTTTAATATTTTCTGCAATTCAAGTAAGTTTACATATTAATTTTTAAATTGCAAAATTTTCATAAATTATTTTTTTTAGGTTCTCGTCTGTGCATTTCCATTAAGCAACATTGAAAAGGACTGCGTAGAAAAACACAATTTAAACAAAACCAATGTTGAGATGTGGAACATTCAACCTATTATATCGGAAGAAAATGTTGAAATGCAACAGTTTATGACATGCTATTGGAAAAAGTTGGGATATCAAAACGAGGATGGCGAAATTGATTTTGTCAAGCTTGGTGAAGTTGTTCACAACGATTTAAAAAGCGATTTTTGTTCGACTGCTTACACATTGTGGCTTTTATAGTGCAAAATTGTCGAAAGGATATAGAAAACGATTCCGGCGGTTTGAAAGTGGTGAAAATGTGGAATTGTTTAAATATATACACAGAAAATTTATTTTAGTTAGACGTCTAAACTAAAGTCACTATATTCTATGCTATGCATAAATTGAAATTATATTTGCAAATTTTGCAGTTCACTCTCTCATATCGAACATTCTAACGTAAATCAAATTATTTATTTTCAAATGGTCGAATCACATAATCCATTTACGTTATTATTAAGAAAATGTTTTAATTTATATTAATTTAATTATGTTATAATAAAAAAATGTATTAATATTTTTAACAACTGTCATGAACACGTACAATTTACGTAGTGAAATCGACAAGCAAAGCGTTTCTTTTGACGTAGAAACATTTATTTTTATAACAGAAAGATTTTCGTCAAATGTACCAAAATGTCTGTGTCTAATTGCGCATAAATAAAATTGTAATTTTAAGCGTAAATATCTAATTTTTTATTATATATTTATTTATGTAGTACCTATCAACCATCTCCACAAATGTTATAAACTTTACTTTTTAGGAGACACTTTTAAACATTTAAAACTTGCAATTTTAATGTTTATACTTTAAGATGTTTGATTTAATACGCATTCTAGAAATCAGTTTCCATTTTGTTTGATGCTATTTTCCAGCAATATCTGTGAATCTCCAAGACGGAGTCTAGAATTGCTTCAATTATATTTTTGCACACAAGCATATTTTCTCCTAAAAGTATCACTACATGATACATTAATTGACTAGTTTGATTTTTATAATAACATAAATACGTTTCGACTTTCTTACTTCATTATTTTGCATTTCACAGTAAGGAAGTATATTTTAGTTCGCATCTAATGCAAATATTCTCGGATTATAAGTAAGTGGTGGATATGGGTTGTCAAAATTCGATTTTGGCTTTGATTATTAATTCTAGTTTGTTTTGTGGTGAAGTAACATTTGTTTCCAATCGTAAAATTTTCACACAACTTCCAAAGTTTATAATTAGTATTTTTGCTTGCAGCATCGTTTGCAAGGTTCTCATATTCGGTCATTTTTACTGCACCCAAAAAAGTAAGTCATTACTGTTAAACATAAGCTTCTTGGAGTAAAGACAATAAAAAATAATTTCTTTCTCCATACAAAACTTGTACAATTCAATGCGGTATTGACCCTTGTGTCCATTAATAAACAAAATGACCGGCAGTGCGATTTGCTTTTCTACAGGCCAATTGTAAAATACGTTCACAACATATTTCAAAAATTTCGCTTAGTTATCCAACCAGAGTCTGATGGTCTAGCCCAATCACTTGGAAGTGTGTAACGGTTGTTGTTTACAGCTAACGACGGCTCTAGAGAAACAACCTAAAAAAAAAAAAGAAAAAACAAAAGAAAACACGGATCGATGTAGCGCACTAAGTACGTGGAGAATAAAGTATTTAAAGAGTTCTAAAAAATTAAACTGCTGTCTAACAAGACACCACCTGCTGGGTAAAAAAAAGAAATACAACCAACCAACAGGACATCAACAGGTTTTACTTAAAGCCTAATACGCTAGATCAAACACAAACAAAAAAGAAAGACAGACAATTCAATAAAACAACAAACAAATCTTAAAAAGTAATAAATGAATTTGACAGAATTAGAGACTGTCGCATTCATTTACGTACGTTAGCAGTAGCTTTGCTTAATAATAAATAAGGCTTGCAATTAATGTGCCGGATTTCAGGTAAGCTTTAGTTACACCAAAATTAATGTTAACGTTTCAATTGAGGATTGGCTACTAAGAAGACTCTGCGTACACATATCACTTACACACCGCGCTTTAAACTAACTAAGATAAGTAAGTAAGTACCTCCCGCAAACCCAAAAGGCCTTCTGTTTTTGCGTAAATCGCTCTAAGTAAAGCGCCCGAGCTCGTATTGAGCTGGTTAAAAAACGTTCGGTTGTGGAGATCAAGTCGTTTCACGTCATATGTACTTGAGCTTTATATGCATTACCACTGAATAAGTTACCTAAATAATAAAACTTAGCTGTAATCTGTTAGATGTCGTTCCGAGGATAAAAGTTTCCTGCTAGCGACGATATTGACAGCTCCGGAAGTTAGGTAATCCCAGGATTCCTCTTAGGGAAGTGTGGAAAGAAACACGAAAAGCGATAGGCTCCCTTGATGAAGTTATGGAGCATAACCAACCCTTGTTAGACATGGTATCCACCAGTTGTCTGCAGCTTAACCAATGCGAAACCGTGGTGTAATCTTTAATTGATAGGAAAGGTCTTAATCAACCATTCCAACACTCTCAGGAGTTATTCAGATATAACACACAGCAAAATCATAAGGTCAAGCAATGTGGGTGAATTTAGCCGGATTTAAACTTAACCAATAATTTTTATTGAAAATCTTGTAACACACATTAATGATTTGTGTAAATTTCAATTTTAAGATGCGAAACAAAATGGAATTTTATTTTCACCCAATAGAAAATTAGCAGGATGCGCGCCAAATACGACTTTACTGCTCTCGACACACGTCCTACATTCAGAAAATAAAACCATAACAAATGACAAGGTTAGTAATTGATGCTTTTTCGTTGCCAAAATTTTATACACATGTTTCACATTTTTTGACACCGGCCCCAATACCAAACCTAATTTCACACATTGTAAATTCTTAAATAATCTGTCATCGTATCCAAAAGATCGTGTTCTATCAAATATGTTTGCAATTTCGAAAACCACCCTCAATTACTGCTGCATGTGATTTGGAAATAATTTCCATATTACACTTTTCATACTCCATTTTACGCTAGGCATATTTTTGTAAAATGGGCCCTTAATTTTGGATAGATTCATTGGAAACTTTAACATTGCTTTAACCGTTATTCATGTTTCTCCAATTCATTTAAAACTGACTTTAGAACTCATTTTCCTAATGTTCTGTATCTTGTGCGTTACTTTATTGTGTAGGTTTTTGGGATGTTATGTTCTTTGATGCCTTATTTAAATTTTCAACACTATCCTTTGTATCTTTGAGAGTTTTAGCAAGAACTTTTTCAGTGTATCAAAAACGACAATATTTTTTGATAACATTTCCTTCAGATATTTTTAATAAAAAAACAATTTAATTAAAAACAATATATTTATTAATCACCATTACTCCACTGTAGTATTCATATTGTCCTGAAGAGTTTAATTTTAAATTTAAAATACTATAAAATTGGTACTGAATGTTTATTATAATCGATTGTTTAAAAAGTAATTTAATTTAGATAAGATTTTCTGAGACTGACCTTTAAGAAAAAAATTCTTTCATTTAATTAAAATAAATAATTAAGTAGAGATTAAGTTGTTTATTTGTAAGTGTTTTTAAATGTTAAATTTGAAAAATGTGTGAAGAACTATTTATAAGAGTTTCTTCTCTGTATTAAAAAAAAAAAGGTGCAACAACATCGGCAGGTGACGAACTTGACAAAGTTAAAACTTTTATTATCAATATAGGTCAAAAAGTGAGCCATTAAATAAAATGGAGAACAAATGGTTTGATTCTTTGATGACCATATAAAACTATGACAGACAAATATATTACAAGTTAAATGAAAAAGTTATAACTGTAAAATAATGTGTAGTAAATTCAATGAAACTGGGAATAAGCAGCGTCTTTGCTGCAAACGTTGTTGTAGCCAGCGTTGTAGCCAAATAAAATTTATCAAATAAAATGAAGAATAATAAATCCAGGAAAAAATGGATTTGATGAACAAAGAAATTGTACATAAACGTAATAAAATCAATGGTAATAATTAGATGTAGTTATTTTGTTTATCAATAAAATTTGTATTATGCCTTTATAACATATTAAAAATTTATTATTATATAAATGCAACTATTTTAATTGAAAACGGAGACAAGACCTGAGATCAATTAGGTAAGGGTAAAGTCTCATGAGTTTTAAGAAGAGTGAAATTTTATTTGATGTGGATGACAAAGTTGACCCAAAACAATTCTGTATTTAGAAAAATTAGAATGTTAACCACTACGTCCCACTTCTATAAATGTTCCTACCTTATTAAATAATTCGTCCTCAATTTCTATTTAAATCCATAAATATAGAAGATCCTTCAAAAATATTTTAAAAATTTCTTTATTTCTTCTATATGCAATAGTAAACTACCGTCAATCATCACCAAAGTATACTTATAATAAAACTTAACGAGGAAAGACTCATCAAAACGTACTCTGTTTCATTGTTAAATTTCATCAATGCTATTTTCTTTTTCATCAATTTGGAACTGAATTAAAATGGAATCAGAAACTGTCATTCAATTACAGTCGCTTTCTGAATAATCTGAAGAGACAAGGTGTGCTGCAAAAAGTAGAAGCTCAGTTCTCAGTATTTACACATTTGTTTAACAAGCTTCTATTTTATACATCAAGTCATCATGTCAGAAAAAAAACAGATTCACTTGGTTCACTACATGTAAAAGTTACAGTTTAGAAAACAAAATTTGAGACACTATGGTGTTACAAGCTAAATGAGAATATATTTTTTACATACATACTAGTAACCTGACCTTCATACCTTATTTCGAATTCAATAAATAATGGGGTTTAGATAAATTTTCATGAATTGTTTGTAATCCTGTCCTGAGGCTACAACTCCTGGTTGGTAATTGTTACTTTTAATTTTCTATGTATAAGTTTTAATATTTAACTGTGTTTTTGTTTCTTATTTTTAGATTTTTGTTAATTTATTTATATTGAGATTTAATTTTAAGAATGTTTTCTAATAAACATCTACTAAATTAATAAAAAGTGATGCAAATTGTCTAATTTTTTCCTCTGTCGTAGGACTCTTGTCAGAGTTTTCATATTGTCTGAGATATTAGTAGATTAGAGTATGTAGTACCCCTATAGCAGCTCAAAAATTTTTTATCAATAAAACAATTGAAAACGAGTTATATAGTTGAGAGTATTTTTTTCTTCCAATTAAGTTTATAATTTTAAATTTCTTAACCTTCAAGGTGAAGGTGGGGCTGAAAAAAAACAGTCTCAAGCTACATAAAAGGCCGACGTTTCTCCCAAACATGTGATGGCTTTATCGAGGCTAATAAGTAATTAAAAACCGTGTTGATCACAAAATTTAAAAAAGTTTAAAATAATCATTAGTGTTGATGAACCCACTAGTTAATAAATAATTAAAATTAATAAATTATATAAGACACACAGGTAAAATGAACAAACCACACCAATATTAACTTGTGACTTCATCAACACTGATGACCATTTTAAACTTTTTTTAATGTTATGACCAAGAAGGTTTTTAATTACTTATTAGTCTTATAAGTTGAATAGGTAACCGTAGTCTTCTGTTGAAGATGACCAAATACATATACACAGGTTTTTATAAAACAGTTGTGGTAGGAAAGATATACAATATTTGTCAATAATTGACCATCATCAAAGATACAGCCATGGGGCACCAGCGAGTTCTTTGAAAGGGTGAAGTGTAGGCACATTTTCTATCTAAACTCTTTGATTAGATTGTAGTCTACAATAATCTGTGACTTTTGAGTTTGTGCATCATTTTTTCTGAGTGGTGTAGAGTTCCAGACTTAAAAATTAAATAATAATAAAAAAAAATTATGTATAATTACCCTGAAAGGTAGACGACATATTAAACCGCTAGTTTTTTTTGTACGCTTTTGCTCTCGAAATATATCGGAAAGAATTCTCTGCCTTAAATTTTTTTTTGTTTGAACTAATGAAATTAGGGCGATGTAGGGACACTTGTATGTGAACCTTGTAACGTGTTACTAGAGGTATGTACAATATATGTTTAGATTAATTTTGGGGATGCTTTATTTTGAACCAGATTTAAGTTTGCCCTTTTGCACGTTTTTAGTTTTACCCTTTTCGATTGTTTAAACCACAATTATTGAAAAATTAACTAATTAAGAACCGCTAATGTAGTTTCTTTGTCTAAAAATTTATTGGGTAGAGAATTGTCTCGCGCGTATTTTCTTTTTTGTAAAACGCCCTAATGAAGCGTTTGTCACCAATTTATCAAATGTTTTTTTTTAAGGTTTAATTTAAATTGAGTTTATATATATTTCTATGGGAAACAATAGATAAAATATAAGTTAACAATGATTAGTTCAGATTGTAAAATAACTACTGTTGCGGAGGCATACATTTGGGCGTTTTCATTCTATTTTTAGAACATATGAAGGGTATTTTTTATACAATGCAACAAGATATGGAACGCTACTAAATTATTATTTGTTTTAAATCGTTTGTTTTAAGGGTCGTTTACATATATTTGAATTGAATTAACGTACGTAAAATTAAGAATTGGCAAATGTTTAGCACCATTCCGCTTACACTTGCGTATACATTCAAGTATAGATACGGAAAATTAACGTAGTATACGAACTTGTTGGGTCAAATTCAACTTAAGAAGTTACTAGATAGTTTATTATGTTTGTGTGCAGTTTTACCATGAGTTATTGTAAAGTAATGTTCAATGAGAACTTCTTAAGCTAACTTAGTAAATGTAAGAGGAAAGCTTCGTGTATTTGTGCATTGATTCTCATTTTTTTTGTGTCTGCATTGATTTAGATTAACTGGATGTGAACGATACCTTACTCATGAATTCGTTTGTACTTAACTTTTAGAAATTGGGGAACGTTTTGAATGAAGGCTCTTATCGATGTTGTTTTTTTGATATATTAATTAGTTAAAATCGGATAGGTGTATTTTAAGCCGCCTGGTAACGACCGTTGGTTGACTTAATTCTCCTACATGGTTTGTGGCAAGTGGAATAGCTTGTACACCTCCACCGTGGAATTATTTGATATTTTTGATTTAAGAAACGTTGGGGAGTGTTCGTCAGAAAGGGAGCGGTTTAAGCCGCCTGGCAATAACCGTTGGTTGACTATGTCCTAGCTGGTTTGATGCAAGTAGAGTAGCTTATTTCTTTCCCCGACTTAATGCCAGAAAGAGAGAGGTTCAAGCCGCCTGGCAAGAGCCGTTAGTAGACTTAATGTCCTAAGCTGGTTTGATGTAAGTGGAGTAGCTTATCTCTGTCTCAATTTAACATGAAACTTTTACTATGACATTTATTGTCATTGAACTTATTATTTACCTGCTGATACAAAGAATATCAAAACATAGGTTATTGATTTATGATCTTGATTTAATTTGATATGATATTTAATATGTATATGCAATGTGTTGTTTTTTTTGTTTTTTCTGTGTTTTTACTAACATTCGACAAACGAAGTCATGAGGCTATTTGATTATTGTTTATCTCATAAGAATTGAAATATGATGAACATGTCTTGATGCAGTGTTTTATTTTGATTATTGACATTTTATGTGTTATGCCTTTGCGATTTGTGTGTTATTTGTGTATTTCCAATGTACTTTTCAGGTTTTCCTTTTTGTAAGCAGCCTATGCAGGAATTAAATATTAAATGTTTTTGTGGTTTGCATGTGAGTTTTATTTTAATTTATTGGTTTATAATACATTATCCAAAGTGAATCAATTCTCATTCAATTCGAATTTATCCATTTTTTTGTAAAAAAATTAAAAATAATCACAACGTAGGATCCTTTTCCATTTTATTTATTTGACGATCACAACTTTCTTTTTGTTAATGCCAAATTTTTATAACTTTATTTTTGGAGTGGGTTACTGACTTCTAATTTATGTACTACGACATGGGTTAGTTGTCACCTCTGATACCCGTGACTTGTTTTGAAATTTTGTCATGCATGTATCACTACAGTGGTACATCGAGAATACATCCTCTAAATGTCACTAATCATTCATCAACATAAACGTATGCAACAAAATAAAAATTTTTTGAAAATTCTAACCCAATAATAATGTTAAAACCTTCTTTTGACATAATACATGTTTCCCAGTTTTATCAGTCACAAATAAGCTATAAACATTTTTGTTTTTCAGTCTGTATAAAATGAGCGGGGTCAAAAGTGCCTTAATCTCTAAAATCAATATATCTTAAACTATGGCCTGTTTTATTTTTACATTTTGCTTATAGTGTGCATTATTCTTATTTCTCTAAAAAATAATGTATTGAGTAAATAGTAAGTTCCATAATTTCTCTGCACTTGGAGCATCTTCCAAATACCTTGTCATTCGTCGTAAACCAGGAACAGACATTTGGGTTCTTAGAGTTTGTGGTAGTGTTTCTATAAAAAAACCACAGGGATACGGCATTTTTAATGTTATTTTGAGTATAGCTGTGTAGCTCTGTTAACATAACGTCAAAACATATATTTCTTAAAAAATGGTTGCTGGTTTATTGCTTATTAATCTTTCTTTTTTTTATTTACTAGAAGAATTTACTGTTAAGTAGCAATTCTTAGTATTACCTCATAGAGATTATTTGTACAGAAAGTCACCAGCGCTAGATGTTAAAAAAATAATTACAAAGGTGACCAAATACAACACACCTAATATATTATCCTTGAGCACGTAAACAATCATTTTTTTCTTCATCAAGCTTAAAGATGAATAGGTATCAATTTTTACAACTTGTCAAATAACTACTAACTCTTGACACTGAAATTATTCTGACTAATTTATATATACACATAGTTAAACATAATACCACAAAGACGAAACTAAATAATTTTCTTGTACAATCAAAAATATTTTTAATTTTAAGAACGAATCGCTTTACAAAATAATACGTAATTGAGGCAGTAAGCATTTTTTGTTGGACACTTTTTGTATTATTTAGATTTTCTAACAAAATTCTTAATTTGCCTCAATATACAATTTCTAACTATAACAACCCTTTGTCCATGCGAATATCCACCTAAATCTCTACACACGCTTACTATTCTAGCAGCTTCAATATTGCTTAAATGAATTCCAGGTCCAGTCTCACCAACATCTCTACCCATGGTAGCGCTTAAAGCTCGCTCAATTTTTTTATAATCAATTGCTCCATTATATGATTGAAACTGTTTGTTTTTCCACATGCAACTTAAAACTCATTGTATCTTCCGTTGTCAATTGGTATAAATGGTAAATTACTTAATTCTTCAATAGATTTTATATCTAGATACGGTATCACTACTAAATGAACAAATTCTTGTTCTTCAATATCAAAATTAAATCCTATTGGAAAACATTTTGCGTCTTCCAATGTAAGATGAGTTACATCTGTACGTGCATTATTAATTAATACCTGAAATAATCGTGATTAAATTCTAGTTATTTATCAGGTTACGTACCGTGAAAAGAATTATGAACAAGTGCATTACTGTCTTCATCATCTCAATATCTAACTAGACTTTGTTCATTATTTAAAAAATTCAACAAACTCATACATAAACAAAAGGGCAAAATAGGTCAATACTCTGATTAGATTATCACTTACTTGTAAAACTAACCAATAGTAAATCGTAATAATAAATTAATTACAATAGCTTGGATTTTGGGTAATTCCCCTTCTGCTTATTTATTTTTTTAATTAAAATTTACTTTGTTTAATTACGTATTTACTTATTTTATACTAACAAATGATTTGACTTCTACAAACTTACCATTGTTAAAATAACAAAATAAACAGAAAAACGTTCTCTGACCCTTTTCTTTATTCTACTTTTATTATCTTCCTTTGTCTTTTTTTAGCCATTTTCTTTTCTCAGCCACCTTTCTCATCCACTTAATTCTTTTTCCTTTCTCTTTTTTCTCACTCTTTCATCTACTTTTAATTCAAGCATTATATTTTCCCACTCCTTCCTACATATTCTATACTTTCTATCCTTGTCTTTTAACCAGTACCTGTTCTCATTTTCTTTATTCCTAATCTGAATCTTGTGATTAATCTTTTATGCTTCAATCCGATTCTTCCAGTTATTTACTTCGGTTTTCCTTCTGCTCTATATATTATGTGTTGTTTTTTCTTTCTCTAATTCATGAGCTTGTGTGTCTATATCTTTTTGTACTATTTCTTCTTCCTCCTCTTTTATAATATCCACTTCACTTATCTCCACTATATCTTATCTTTTGCGCCTCCATCTCCTCCCAACATTCATACAATATCTTTTTTTCTCAGTTTACATATTTTCTTATTTACTACGTTGCCTTCTTTTCTGTCAGTATTCTTATTTTCTCCAGTCCCTCTTCCACTATATAACCTGGTGTTTCCTTTACCAATTCTAGCGTCGACTTCCAATACTTCTTTTTCTCTAGTTTTTCCCACTTTCTCCATCACCACACCTCCGCTCTATACATCAACATACTTTTCACAATTCTCTTCCAATATGTAATAGGTATTTTTAAAATATTTGTTTTTCAATTCCCCATAATTCCTTTAGTATTTTAGGTTTAAAAAAGTAGAAGTGCAAATGATAGTTGTCGAAGTAGAAAGAGATTTGTCGTGTTCCAACTGTAACGCGATTCGCACAAATGTACGTACCAATTCGACATTGACTTCCGCATCAAATTTCCGTGAAAACTATTCATAGCACAATTTAGGTTTTACCAACCGATTAACTTCTAGTTTCCCTATTCTAGTAAAGAATCGAGTAACAATTTAAAACCGAAAAGTAATTTGAGATGTCGAGATAACAAGAGAGAAAGAGCAACGTGATTTATAATAAGCCTTGTGTACATTCACTAAAGTAATTTATGTAGAATGACAACAACAAAAGAAAAGGAAATGAGACAACGAATGTTCACAAAGCTCTCACAAACCCGAACCCACAAGACAAACTAGAAAAAGTCAAGACAAAACTAGAACAGTCAAGAAAATCTGGCCCCACGTTGAGCACCAAAATTTGTAACGGTTGTTGTTTACAAAATAACAAAAAAGCGACGGCTCTAGCGGAACAATCTAAGAGAAAAAAAACTAAAGGGAATTCGGCTTGATGTAGCGCATTAAATTCGTGGAGGATAAGAATATTTATGATTATAATATAAGGAACTGTAGAGATTTTCGGTTACCTAAGTTTTTAAAATTAAAACTGGAGAAAAATATTTATTTATTTAAAAGGATGTTAAATAGTTATGTAAAAATAACTTTTAGTATATAAGCAATATATTGTTTATTTTTATGACTAATGTATTAGTTTTATTTTTATATTTTGCTTTAGAATGTGCATTTTTCCTATTCCTCTAAAAATAATGTATTGAGTAAATAGTAAGTTCCATAATTTCTCTGCACTTGGAGCATCTTCCAAATTTCTTGTCTTCCATAAAGGAATTCAGCTTGATATAGCGTATTAAATTCGTGGAGGATAAGAATATTTATGATTATAATATAAGGAACTGTAGAGATTTTCGGTTACCTAAGTTTTTAAAATTAAAACTGGAGAAAAATATTTATTTATTTAAAAGGATGTTAAGTAAGTTATGTAAAAAATAACTTTTAGTATATAAGCAATATATTGTTTATTTTTATGACTAATGTATTAGTTTTATTAACTAAATAAAGATTAATATTATTATTAGTAGTTAGAGCAGCAGCGTCCGGTTTTGTCGGAAAGTCGCGTAAATCCCTGAAAAACTAAGAGAAATTAGACTGCTGGTCTAACAAGGCGCCACCTGCTGGATAAAGAAAGAAATAAAACCGATCAACAGGAGATCAACAAGTTTTACTTAAAATCTAATATGCAAAATCGAACACAAACCAGAAAAAAAGACAGAAAATTCAATACAACAAACAAATCTTAAAATATTAGAAGAATGTGACAGAAATAAAGAAACTGTCGCATATAGTTACGTGCGTTAGCAGCAGCCTCGCTTAACAATAAATAAAGCTCGCAATTAATGTGTTGAATTTCAGGTAAGCTTTAGTTACGCTCGAGTTAAAATTATTATTCCAATTGAGAATTGGCTGCTATTAAGACTCTGCGTACACATATCACTTACACACGGCGATTTAGACGAAACTTAAACTAGAATGAAAGGGTAAGTACCTTCTGCAAACCTAAAAGGCCTTTGTGTCCGCGACAACCGCTCTAAATAAAGCGCCCCAGGCCGTATTGAGCTGATTAAAAACAAACGTCCGGTTGAGGGGTGTACACCGAATAAATATAAAATACTAGCAAACCCGGCGAACTCCGTTTCGCCACCAGATGGCTTTGTTTTATGTAACATTTCGTTTGGTGATTAAAAGATAAAGAAGAATTCATTTCGATTACAAAAATGAAGTGTTATTTAGTTGAACTTCTCTAAGTAAATGAAAGTGAATCTAAAGTAAATACTGAATCGAAGCGTTATACGTGTCCGCAAATTATCCGTTTCATTGAAGTGCACTTTGGTAAACCACATTTTTTGTTTTTTGGTCTGACGTTAGCATAAACAAAGCGGATGGTTTCCCAACTCGTGAACACGCAACGTATAACTGCCCATGTGAAAAGCAATGATTTTCTAAATTTATCCCGCAAACACTAAGCGATTGGCCTTGCGACTTGTTAATTGTCATTGCGACGCACCGGCGCCATCTACTTAAAATATTGGTTTGTAGTACATGCTATGTATCAGAGATGGCGCTGTATGTGAAAAAAGATTTTCCCGCTTTTCTGTTGAAATTTTTCCTGAATTTTCTTTGCTATAAACCTCACGGAACCCGAGACCTTTCTAACGAATGCAAAACCCTGGAAATCGGTTCGTGCGTTCTGGAGTTATAGCGTCAGGAAGGAAAACCCGACTTATTTTTATATAGTAGATTAGCGATTGAGCCGTTTTATGTTATATGTACCGGAGCTTCATACGCATTATTATTATGAATAAATGGTTTAAATACTAAAACTTAGCTGTAATAGGTAGAATGTAGTTCCGAGAATGAAGATATTTTGTTAGCATCGGTATCGACAGTTTGGGGAAGTTAGATAGTCTTAGGGATTCCTCTTAGGGAAGGTGTGCAGAGAAGAACAGAAGGCGATTGACTCCCCTCGCTGAAAGTATGCATCACAACCAACCCCTGTAGACGTGGTATTTACCGGTTGTCTGCAGCTTAATTAATTCAAAACCGTGGTGTTGTCTTTCATTGATAGGGAAGGTTCTTAATTAGCCAATCCATAACCCTCAAAAGTTATTCAAGAACAATACACAACGAGAACATAAAGTCGAACGCAACGTGCTAAAAGCATATGTATCAATTAGAATTAATACAAATAGGAAAGAATACCAAATATACTCACGGTGAATTTAGCTGGATTAAACTTAAACACCAATTTGAATTGGAAATTGTGAAACCCACATCAAATAATTTTTTGTGAAAATTTCACTTTATGAAGTATTGTTAAAAACACTCGCGTGAATCAAACGAAAAGGAAGATGTCCGCTGAACTTCTAGAAAATTCAGTCTAATTTAATTTTCCACAATAGAAAATTAGCAACATGCGCGCCAAATACGACTTTCATCGCAACATACTATTCGCGATACACGTTTTAAGACGGCTCACGATATACGTCCTAAATTCGGAAAATAAATCCGTAACAGAATGATTTCAGATTCTACTTTTCTAAACCTTTCGCTTTCTATACGTACTTTGTGTCCTGCTTCCCCTCATTTTTTCTGTTTCTGGAGGGAGATCTATGACCAGAAGATAGATGATAGATATCGTGATTAACGGGGTATAACCACAAAGAGCATCTTTTACTATTTATGAAATGCTTTAAGCATTTTAAAATTTGTGTTAATAACTTTGGGCGGCTTCATGACCAAATTTAAATTATATATTTAAAAAAAAATTTAATTCATACATCCATTCTTTTGTCCAACAGAAATACTCCCAGGCGAAGCACTATCTAATAATTTAGGATCCATCCAAATTTTTTTGAAATACAAATGAGTCATACAAACTACCTGGATGCACTCATGCACGCTAAAGTAATGGCATTTATATATTTTTTTTTATGTTAATATAAAAAATATTCAAACACGTATTTCGTAATTAAATTTCTTGAATATGTGTCAAGAAATTTAAGAAAATTAATGATGAAATTTTATAAATAAATACAACATTTTACTAACCTTGATTAAATCGTAACCACAAGTCTTTAATAAACGTCCTTAGAGTTAGCAGACCAGTTGAGACAGATCAATCATTTTGTACATTAGAAATTAAGTGCTCATTAATTGCTAATTAAGTACCTCAATTACAATTTAATTGCTACAGTAGTTTTGGAGATATTAAATGATCTGCTACCTTAAAAAAAAGTTAGCAGACTAAGTTTCTAAAAATAGTTTTAGAGATTGATTAAAATGCCTAAATTGGTCAAAAAATTAAGTGCTATTTAAGTGCTTCATGTTCACTATCTTAGAAGCACTCAAAAAACTTTTTTCTAAATAACCCATTGGTCTGCTATCTTTAGCAGACTAAATGTTAAAAACCACCTTAGACAACTAAAATCAAACTTTAACACATCTACACATTTAAGTGCTTTATGTTCATTACCTTAGAAGCATTCGAAAAACTTTTTTTTTCTACATAACCCATTGATCTGCTATCTTTGGCAGACCAAATGTTAAAAACCACCTTAGACAACCAAAATCAAACTTTAACACATCTACAGAATTAAGTGCTATTTAAGTGCTTTATGTTCACTACCTTAGAAGAATTCAAAAAACTTTTTTTTTTCTAAATAACCTATCGATCTGCTAACTTTGGCAAACCGAATGTTAGAAACTACCTAGGATAACTAAAATCAAACTTTAACATATCTATAGATTTAAATGCTATTTAAGTGCTTCATGTTTATTGTCTCAGAAGTACTCGAAAGATTTTTTTCTGAATAACTCTTTGATATACTATCTTTTGCAGACCTAATGTTAAAAAAACCTTGGCAAATTAAAATCAAAACTTAGGACATGTTTAGATTTGAGTACCATTTAAGTGCTTCATGTTCACTATCTCAAAAGTTCTGCAAAAACTATATTTTGAACATTGACCTGCTATCTTTAGCAAAACCAAATGTTAACTTGAACAAATTAAAATCAGAATTTAGGATATGTTTAGATTTAAGTTCTATTTAAGGGCTTTATGTTTGTTATCTTAGAAGCACTGGAAAAACAATTTTTTTAACCCATCTGCTATCTTTGGCAGACTAAATGTTAGAAAGCACATTAGCCAACTAAAAACAAACACGATACAAACAGGTTACTAATTGTGCCGTGTGCAAATGTTCAAAAACTTTGCTAACCATTTGTTTCAAAGTTTCCAATGAACATTCGCACCCGGGCAATTAGTTGGTAACTAGTTTGTAACGCGTCGGTAACCAATCAGCAGCAACCCGACGTACTGGTCGCTAGGATTTCGATTTCTAATTGATTTTATAAAAACTGATGGAACAATCGTTATATATTAGTTTGGTAAGTGTTACGTTCATTTTTTTATTGATTTATTTATTTACGTTAACACCAGTTGACACTAGATTTCACAACACTTATTGTTCTATAGATGTGTTAAAGTTTAATTTTAGTTGTCTAATGTGGTTTCTAACA
Source organism: Abscondita cerata (assembly GCA_030710515.1). Classification (NCBI taxonomy): domain Eukaryota; kingdom Metazoa; phylum Arthropoda; class Insecta; order Coleoptera; family Lampyridae; genus Abscondita; species Abscondita cerata. The sequence goes on along the minus strand of JALBCR010004801.1, from coordinate 128,308 downwards.
TTTGTTCTGCTAAAAATAGCAGATCAATGAGTAATTTAAAAAAAAAATGTGTGAATTCTTTTAAGATAGTAAACATAAAGCATTTAAATAGCACTTAAATCTAAACATGCCCTAGATTTTGACTTGAATTTTCTCAAGTTTTTTAACATTTGGTCAGCCAAATATAGCAGTCAATGAGTTATTAAAAAAAAAAAGCTTTCGAGTACTCCTGAGATAGTGAACATGAAGCCCTTAATCAGCATTTAAATCTATAGATTTATTTAAGTTTGATTTTGGTGTCTAAGGTGGTTTCTAGCATTTGGTCTGCCAAAGATAGCAAATCAATAAGTTATTTAGAAGTTTTTTGAGTGCTTCTAAGATAGTAAACATGAACCACTTAAATAGCATTTAAATCTATAGATGTGTTAAAATTTCGATTTTAGTTGTCCAATGTGCTTTCTAAGATTTGGTCTGCCAAAGATAGCAGAATAATAGGTTATTTATCAAAAAAAAGTTTTTTGAATGCTTCTAAAGTAGTGAACATAAAGCTATTAAATAGTACTTAAATCTATAGATGTGTTAAGGTTCGATTTTAATTGTCCAAGGAGGTTTTTAACATTTGATCTGCCAAAGATAGCAGATCAATGAGTTATTTAGAAAAAAAAAATTTTTTGAGAACTTTTAAGATAGTGAACATAAAGCACTCAAATAGCACTTAATTTTTTGACCAATTTAAGCATTTTAATCAAATTCTAAAATTATTTTTAGATACATTGTCTGCTAACTTTTTTTTAGGTAGCAGATCATTAAATATCTCCAGAATTACTGTAGCAATTAAATCGTAATTCAGATACTTAATTAGCAATTAATGAGCACTTAATTTCTAATGTAGAAAATTATTGATCTGCCTCAACTGGTCTGCTAACTTTAAAGACGTCTTTAATAACTTGTGACTAACTGATTTTTAACTTACATCTTTCACAGGTCTACATTACAGTGGCGGCTCGTGGTCAATCATACTGGGAGGTTAAAATTAATTTAAAAATAGGCATACTTAAAAAAATATAAATATTTTACCTTTAAATTCCGCTTTAAATGGTCTTAAACTGGAGGTCCATTCTTCGTTCTTTAGCAGTGGAAAAGTGTTGAATAACACGTTCGTTAAAATCGCATATTCCTTTTACAAATGACTTCTCGATACTCAACATCGCTAAAGCGGATAATCTGTCTTGCCCCATGGTGTTGCGTAAGAAGGTCTTTATTCTATTTAAGGTCGAAAACAACGCTCACTTTCAACAGTTGTCATTGGCAGTGTGCACAGTAAAGTTAATAAATTGACAGTTTCAGAAAACGTTTCACTCAAGTTATTATTCGTAAAAAGTTGAAGTAGTGAAACAGCCCCAGAACTACCGCGGAAATCAGGACAATCATAAATAACTTGTAGCTCAGTTTTTAGTTTTAAGAAATTTATAGAAGGATAGTCTTTTTAACCAAATTTAAAATATTATCTGGAAAATTGTATTTGTAATTTTCAAACTAATCACTATAAAACAGTTGGCTGAACACGAAACTAAACCGATGGTGCATTTCAGAAATGATTATGTCGCAAACTTCCAAAGCCACTCGACGCTTAGAATCTTCATTTTTACGTGATCGCTTAGTAGTATTTGACAAAATTGTAGGCATTTCCGAGGATAGGTCATTTAAAATTTTATCCCAAACTGCTTGGATTGAACTTTTGAAGGAGTCGATATAATCTTTTACAGATAAAATGTCTATACTACGTTTTTGAAGTTCATTAAAAAGTATGTCACAATGGGGCATTACAAGATGGAAGAAGTTCAACCAAAATATAAAATCTTCATTTTGTAAAAGCCTTTTAAACCAATCGCTTGATTAATCGTCTTTGAATCTTCTTCTATTTCGATTATTTTTTCTAAACACAACAGAATGTCTGCACTATAAACAAACACAGTTTCCACACAACGTACATTAAAATACCACCTCGTCGGAGCTGCTCTAGGTAAGCGAGCTTTTACAAACTCATCCAGAACCGCTGTGCGTTTTGGGGATCGACTAAAGAATGTTGAGAAACCATGTAAATTTGCAAAGAAAACTTTAACATTTTTACCTTTACCTGCTGCTTTTTGTAAAATTAAGTTGAATTGGTGGGCATAACAATGTATAAAATTCGCGGCAGGAAAATGTTCTTTAATTTTTTTTGTACGTCTCCTAATTTCCCGCTCATTGTCGACGCCCCAGCGTAAGTTTGCCCAATTAATTTTTCTGGAAATTTATGAATGTCAAGATTTTCTAATTCATGAAGAATTACATCTGTAAGGTGTGAAGCTGTGGTTCCTAAAGGATTTACAAATACAACGCCAGACAAAATATAACGAATTATAAAAACCACTTGGGTTTTAGTAGAACTGTCGGTAGTTTCGTCCACTTGCACAGCAACATACTTAGCTAATTTAATTTCTTGCTTTATTTGTTTCTGAACTACAGCCAGCATCGAGTCGAGTAGATCGTTCTGAATCGATTTGGATGTTCCTTTAAAACGGTTGCCTTCTCCATATGCTCCTTAAAAATCGGATCCAACTCGACTACAAAATCAATAAGTCCTCTAAAACTCCTTGATTATCAGATTAAGCCGTTTCATCATGGCCACGTAGTGCCAACTCAAATGCACCGCAAAATTTTATACAATCTACAATTTTGTTCAAAATATAGCGATTTTTCGAAACATTTTCATTAAAATTTCTAAAGGATTTTCTATAAGCATTGTCTAGCTGTGTACGAATATCAACATTTTCTACGGTTGCAAGATTTACCGAGCATTTCATGTGTTCTGCAGACGAAGCATGTTTTTTATTTTCTCTTTTAAATGTTTTAAATCGCTTACACCGGATTTGCACCATAGCGAGTCTGACGAGTCTTTAGAAAATAATAAACAAACAAAACAGTAAAATACATTTGATACTTCACAACCACATATCCAGTCAGCTAAATCGTACATTACCTTGCGAAAGTTTCGATGAACATCTTTATTTTTGTCTTTGCTAGTTTGTCGTAAACTTAGTTCTGGCAAAGGACGACCATTTGCCTTGAACTCAACTAATTTTGTTCGTTAGCACTTTTTAGTTGTTTAATTTTCTGCACTACCGACATTTTCTATAATAGCGCATGCACACGCGAACTAAAAATAGTATTTTTACAAAACAACACAACAACAGTAAAAAATATCAATATAAATTTTAAAATTGATTTAAAACACGCGAAAATCGAATCAAAAATCGAGCGTAGATGTACACCCTATTCGAAGCCGGCTTATGACCCAAAGTTGATTATTGCTTCGGATGTTCCCGTTTATTCGGGCGCTGCACGTTTTTCGAGTTTTTCCGGGTAGATCTAATCTAATTCAATGAGGACAATTCGCACCGCCAGCCCAAGGTTAAGGAGGATGAGTTACGAACGACGGCCGATAAATTTTAAGTTAATAATACATGCCACTTGCGACTTTTGCGAGTAAATTACCTATTTTAATAAAACACGTAATAATTAATATTTTTTATATATTGTCAAAATTTTTGGGAGGTCATTGACCAATTGACCCTATGGACAAGCCGCCACTGGCTACAACCTACATGACATCTACGCTGGTCAAATCAGAATTAATTACAGATTGCAAATCACTTGTATTTATACACTTGCCAAAAACTTTTTAATATTTTGAAAAACTCATGTAATTTTTTGGGTAATAATAATTGACAAAAAAGCATCGGAAATGATAAAAGTAAAGCTTTCAAAATTGGTGTCATTGGAAAAATCAGAAAATAAAATTTAAACATGTTTTGGATTTTTAGTGAATAGTTCACGAAACATTCTCAATTGAAAATCAAAATTTTTGGTGACGTCAACCATCCAAAAAGTTACATTTTTCCTTATTTATGCAAATTTTGTAGCAAATACGGGCTATTTGAACCATTTTATATGATTCCCATGTAGTTAATTCATCTAAGAAATGTTGTCCTTGTTCTTTCCACTAATTAATTATTTGAATAGGTACACACAAATATCTGTGAAAAGGAATTTATTTTAGTTTTCTTTGAATAAACACAAAATTTAAGACCCAACAACACACATTGAGTTCCCTCAAAGCACTCCCACCTATAGTATGGGAGTCTGGTATTATTTGTTTGGAATCATTGCTTGTATCGTGGTATGTTTGAGTTGACTTTCTAGTGTACTGTTTTGATAATACAAGGTGCTCTAACAAAATGATGTTATCAACTCTATATCACTGCAACAAATGTAGAGAGAGCCGAAAATACTTGGCTTCAAAATTTTCTAGCGCTTAAAATATTTATGGAATTTATGTTTGGGATTAGGATATGAGAAAATACATACATATCCATTTTTAAAAATAATTTTCGAAAGTAATGCATGTTTTTTACATACCTACGTTACTGTTTGAGTAAACACAACTAAGAAATGTGATAAAATAAAAATATATTTTACTTAAATTAATTTATAAAATTTAAAAATTTATGATAATATGTCACCACCGGCACCGTTTGGTTAAAAATTATTTTGGCTTTATTGAAGTATACGTTTTAAGTGGTTGTACTGCATTTTAAATATATTTGATTTGCGTTAAAAATCACGTATATTTCGTTCCCAAGTCGCTGCAATATTTATTTCTTTTGTCCTTTGATATTTTTAAATCAGTCGTGCTCACACTTAAGCTTGAAAGAAATGATTACTTTGATTCTTTTTAACAAAGGTTCTCGTATAATTTGCTGACTCAATAAATTTATTGTTTGTTCCATAACAGAGCGTGTAACGAATTGTTGGATTCATCAGAAGGAAACAAAACAACTGTAAGTAAATTAATTGTTTACTTTGGAGAATTATCGTATATTGTGCTTGGTGCGTAGTTAAGAATAAGCAAATTAAGATAGGACGTCCTTGCGTACATTTTTTTGGAATTGTTTTATTGTTCAAAATAAAACGAACTGTGATGGAGTTTGTGAGTTTCAAGTTTGAGGCCAAATTAATTATTTTGTTTTAAACGAAGACCACAGTCTTATTTGATGGTATCCTTCACTATGTTATTATTTTGTTTCGATCCTTTTTTTCAATTAAAAGGATCCAAACGTGATCCACTATCTGGACATTTTAAATATGTAGTTTTTAAGTAAACTTTGGTATAATCTTGTTTCGAAGTAAAAGCGAGCGAGACCGCAATAATATATTTTTTACGTTTGGTTTAAAGATGACGAATGCGTTAATGTAAAAGAACACAACAGTGGTGTAATCAAAGATTTGTGGATAAACTTGTATTTCAATAGAAAACCATATGTAATTCATGTTTCTCTTATTATGAAACGTTTCCTTTCAAGTGTTTACGTTTTTCCCGAATTTTCAGTAAGCATTTGTTGTATACTTAAAAAGATCTAGGTGGCGCTTAATAAAACCCCGAATCTGACTTTAAAATCATTAGTGGAAACTTATTTTCTAGACCCACTTCTCGCCGTTGAACAACGCCGTGTTGCTTTTGAGTTTTCATGGCATAACAAATAGCTGCTTTCCATTCACTTTCAGTTTACTCACTTTCTTGCCCCTACCATTTGACCAATAGTGAATCAGTTTATCTGAGTCAGAGTACCTCCTCCATTGTCGATGAAGTACAAGTTTACGACTTAGCCTAATAAACTGAACCTGTAAACATAGGTTATGTTTACCACCAATATGATGTGAGACTGATCGTTCCTTTACGGATTAAAATCCTAGACTGAATTCATCATTTACCTTTAACTGAGATGAGAATAGTTGTAAATGGATCAAATGCATTCGAAAGAAAACTCGAAAATTTGTTTGCTGCCACTGAACTTTCTTCCCTAATCACCATTTCTACTAATAGCTTTAATTTGGGATTCAGAAACAGCAATTCCATTATTTGTACTTTTTATAATAAATTTGGAAATAAATTAATGAATTAAAAAAAATAGAACTACATCTTTTTCAAATGAAATTTTTAACTTATCGCACATAAGCTATCATAACTTCTATTTACATTAAATACTTTTTTGTAAGATGAAATAATGACGCTTTAAATATGTTTATGTGGTCTTATCAGCAATAACCTAAATGTTAACTAACCTTGTCATTATTTTAGCCTACATTTCTCAAATACTTCATTTAGGAATCCTAATAACAGAAAATGAAGACTGTGTTCGTGATTTCGGTTATATTATTACACGTAAGTAGTAAAATAATTTTGCTGCGCAATCAATTACCATTAACAATATAGGTATCGTGTCAAAAAATGACTTTGGATCCAAAACCGAACATTGCATTAAAGAAAACGGCACTATAGAGACTATATCAGAAAAATACGCACGATTGCAAATAGTAACTGGATTGTCACGTTACCGTTTAAGCATTTTTGGAAACTACGATCTTACTCCCGTTAATAACGCATTCTTCAATACGTTTCTCGCCTGTTCATGGCTCGAATATGGGTACATTGTAAAACCTGAAAACATAAAATTTGATAAAATCGAAGAATCGTTAAAGAAGGCGCTTATACGTGAAGTTGGAGAAACTGGCCCGGCATAAATTTAAGTAAAGTACAAGCTAAGAATATCGTAGATCATTGTAAAAATATTACGGCACTTACACTTGGTTTAAAAGTCGTTCTGATCCAAAATTGTATACATAAGCAAATTTTATACTTGCATGAACTATTGTGATTGTAGTAATTATTTTGTTGTTAAATATTTATTTGCAAACTAATATGAGTATCTATTTAACTTTCATTTTTAAAGGTTTGTCTTTAATCATTGAAAGAAAATGGGCAAATATTTTTTAGTTTATTTTATAATTTAAAAAACATATAAAAACTGTTTTGTCGTATTCAAAAAGTCTCCAACATTAATTTAATTTTTCATAGTAAACTTACACTCGAGTTTTCCCACTCCTGAAGAGTCCCAAAAAGACGAAACAGTTGTCGAGTGATCTATTGCAAATTTACAGCAGGTGATTCAAGATTTTATTTTGGCTATAATAATCAAAGAATCTACTCATGTAACTGCTAATGCATTAATTGACAAATGCAAACTAATTTAAATTATTATAATTTAAACGAAACGTTCAAATGAAAAGCTTTTTTAAAAATTTCTGACAAAAACTAGTAAAATGAACCGTAATTTTAAAAGTAAACAAGTTTCAGTCCAGCATTAAAAAATATAAAACTCCATCTTTTTCTTTAAACTATAAAATAAAATAGATGGGTTACTTTCTCCACAACGTCTCACGCTTTGTTACGATAATAAATTTAAGAATTTTTATAGTAGAATAAAAACTACTAAAACATTAATGTTAAGAAAAGAGAGATTTGATAAAGCACTATAAAGAAAAAACGTCTATTAGAACTTTATCTTAACACATGTTATTCTTATAATAGCTTTAATAACTTTAATAGTTATTTATGTATCAAAGAAATAAACAACCATGTTAATTCCGAGAATGTGTGAAATACTCGAGACAACCGTAAGGAGCCGAGGGCATTTTTATTTGAGGGGATTTACAAGGTTTATTTCAGAGATGTTTACAAAATAATTGTCTTGAAGCTTTTAAGACCAAATATTAGTTAAAATGGGTGAAAATAACTTACTAAACCTCGTCGCTCTGAACATACTATTCAAACCTTAAATCAAACTTACTTAGTCATCACAATGTGAAAATTTTTAAAGCTAATAGCTTTTCTGAAACGTACTTCGGAAAGTTATAGAGCAAAAAAATCAAATATTTTCAGCAGACATCAAGTTATGCAGTTCATCAAAGAAGCCCCAAATGAAATGTATTTATTAGTTAAGGTAAACAATTTTTTAAGAAATTAACAGTAATTATTATTTGAGAATAATGATTGGCATTGCTTGAGCAATGAGTCTCCAAAAACTGTTAAATTTGCCAGTAGATGATATTTGAGATGAAGGAAAAATCAGCGGTGATTTTAATGGGGCTGTATAGAAAGTATGCATCTCTTAGACCACCACACACCAATCATAGACGTTTTTTTCTATTTCATAAAAATGGAAAATTCTCAACTCAACTAGTAGGAAAAATTTAGGCAAAATACGAATATCTTTGATTATCGCAACCTAGTGGAAGTTTCATGCTAGAAATTTATATACAAGAACTTCAGCAACTTTGTTAGCAGACGGTAGTAATGATTTAACAATTCTTGGTAGTTGGAAGTGTGAAAACGTTGTCAAAGACTTCATCCAATTTTCAGCTTGTAAAATGTTGCAAAACAAGCGACAATGAAGTAACAACCAGCACTGTCAGTAGCTTCAATTTAAACGAGGCTTCAACCAGCAAGATTCCACTCAATATCAGCAATGGAAATAATAAATTTGTGGTTGCTATTAATTTAAATGTTAACATTAACAAATTAAAATGACATTAAAAAAATCGGTATTTTATTTTATTTTATTTCCAAGAGACTAAAGTACCAGATTATTAGTCAAAAATAAGGAAATAAAGTTCCATTTTATTCCCGTTTGGAAGAAAAGTTTTTTTGTAAATGTTTTAAATGAGCTTAACTCACTACATAATTTACAAGTACACCTATTTTAGCAGTTAACAGAATGTTGTTAAAAAGGAGAATACAAATTAGTTGCAAAGTAATGTACATCATGTATAGTAATAGCAGATTGTGTTGTTAACTACTAGAGTAATTATTCTAAATACTATAATAAATTACAGTAGGCTAAATTTCATTTTATGGTCCCCACACTATTGCATCAATCCTTATTCAAGCAATTACTAGTGACACAATGTAGAACGCTACCTTCGTCGTCCATACTTATTGTTTCTCTATACTTCGTACATTTTTTCTATTACAATTACCGGCTAATTTAGCTTTCATTTTTCACCAATAGATAGAATAAATTAGACCAGAACCCGGTCGGCCGGCCTACGGTACAATCACAGAGTGCCCAGCTAAGACAGAGCCTCTGTCGCATGAGCGACAACTGACAGCTATGTGATAGATGCCATGGAAGAGCTACTGTAATAGGCTAAATGTGAATAAACCGCCAAGGATCCCAATAGCCCCTGCTAGCAAGTCAACTCCTCAAACTTGCATCACAAGCCGGGGAAGCACCTTTAGAGACCAACCATCAGTTATATCACCGTCAAACTGCCCGGGTTAATCCACAATTTTTGCTGAAATTATGTACAGTAATGTACTGGGTTGTGTTGAGAAAGCCGTTCAAGAAGATAGACAAAGTTCGCTTCAGGTTCAATTATGCTTCCATTACAACAGGTTCGGGTCTTTAAACTGGTTCCACGTTAGAGTTCGTCAACACTAAAGGACCACAGTAACTACGTTGGTAACTTTACATTATGATGCTCGAGATAGTAGAGAATTTTCCATTCCTCGTACTCGAAACCCTCACTCTAACTGTCGTCGGTGTTTTAGCGTTAAGCAAAGACCCTAGGCCCTCAGAAGACGTCGATTGTAATAACAACGCGCCATCGACCAGAATACTTTCACCTCTGTACTCTTCGGATGTGTGATTAAAATTAGCACAACCAGTCAACTTGACTATTGCCTACCCCAATCTCGGAACCGGAGGGTTTGAGGTGTGCCAAGGTTTGAACCAATAAAGCTTGGATGAGTCACCAGCGTACATGCAAAGTCCCTCCGATCAGCCCCCTCTCAACTTTGGTAACGAGGATACCAAAGCAGCCACAGCCATTATACGCAAGTAATATCCGAAATACACCTAGTTTGATGTTGTTCGTTCTTTCCTTAACTGCTTAGGAAGCCGTTACGAGCCGCTATCCCGTTTCAGCGATGGGTTTATAGTAACTCACAGCCATCACGGGAGTGCCATCATAATTTGATGAGAAGCGAATAATGATCGGGCACTCGCGAGCTTTAACTTACAATCAGTTATTACAATGTTCTTGACTACTAAGACCAGTCACTTTATCTTTATACTGTATATTAGGGCCTATTTTTCGGGGACACCACTCTACAAAGAAAGTCACGTAGATAGTGGACAAGTACGGTTGTTTGCAACCTCAAGAAAATGCGAATGTTCATACATAGACAAACTCTCATATACAGGGTTTCGAGAGATATAGGGAAAATACATGCAAAATCGTTTTTTTGTGAATATTATCTCCCTAATTTTAGCACCAAATGACATAGCTGCTGTAATGTAAAACAATTCGACGTAAGTAGTTCAAAAAAAATATTTTTATAAGGTCAAAAATAAGATTTTTTAAATTTGTTGATAATCTATGGTTTATGCTTTTGTTGTTGTACGCCGACCTAACACAATGCGCCCCGCACTCAGTTGGTTAGCGCATGCGACTAATAAAGTAGTAACTAAATTACACGCGTGAAGTGATATTATATTACGGTTCAAATCCTAAGAATACTTTTTTTTAATTTCTTTTAAGCTTGTTTTATGTACTATTAGTTAGTTAGATTGTAAAATGCAAAATAAAACCATAAACAGCAAAGACTCCGGGAGGTTGGAATTATAAATCTCAGATTTATACTCCGCAAGGATCCCCCCCACAAAGTTATGTGGTTTTTTTCTGTTTGTGCAATTATTTTCCACTCTAATGACGATTTTCTTGGACTATTGTGAATTTGAAGTCAATTAAAAAGCAAAAATGCCAATATAATAAAAAAATTTTTTTAAATATCTAAATAAGATGTGTTTTCTGAAAAATATCTGAATTGAATTGCACAGAATTTTACATGGCTTATATTAATTGTATAGACAAATTATAAGTTCGGACACTTACATCTCCAAAAAAAATTTATAAACATAAAGTTATTCGCATTTTTGGTTAGAATACAAATCCAAACGCAACAGTCCGCAGAATAATATTTTGCGACCCAGTTGACGAATTTAAAAATAATTTATCTATAATAATATAGCTTTATTGTTAATAAAAAACGGGGAGAACTTAAAGATAATATGCCAAACGTAACTTAGGAACTGAGGAATGTTTTTAAACTAAAACGGGAAATACAACGATTAACAAATAAATTACAAAACCATGATCAAAAAAACGACAAGAGGGTGATAAAATATTCAGTAGGAAAACTAAAGGAATTGTCTGATCTGAAGAGGAAGGCAGGAGAAATACAGAAGTGGACAAAGAGAATAAAAGAACTGGAGATTCAAAGAAAGAGAGAGAGTAAAGAACTAAAAAATAGAGACACGGAATGTAAGAAGTACATACGAAAAAGGAGCATTAAAAAATCTTGAAATAATAATGGACAGATACAAACTAGATATAGTAGCTCTGCAAAGACCAAACATCTAGAAAGTGAAATAATAAACCTAGGAAAAAATGTCTTTTCAAGAGCGGGGGAATAAACAGATACTTTGGTGTTTGATTTATAATAAGTGACAAATTAAGAAGATTGGTAGTGGACTATAAAGTGATATCAGGCAGATTATGTTACAAAAGGATACGTGGAAAATATAGGAAGATAAGCATCATAAATGGACACGCTCCTACAGAAGAAAAGCACTTGGAGACAAAAAATGAATTTTGCGAAAATGTAAGTGAGATTTTAGAAGCTATACCTAGATATAACCTAAAAATAATACTGGGAGATCTAAATGCCAAGGTTGGCCGAGACCAACTGTACTATAAAAGTAACAGGAGGCAAAAAGCTTACATGAGCAGAGTAACAAAAATGGTAAAAAATTAATTGAATTTGCAGCAGAAAATCAAATGCGAATAGTCAGCACATCCTTCAACCACAAGAACATACATAAAGCAACGTGCGTTTCTCCAAATGGTCAAGCAGTAAATCAAATCGACTATGTACTTGTAGGAAACAAACATTTCACTACAATAAAGGACTGCAGAAGTAATAGAAGAGCAGATGCACATAGCGACCACACATTAGTCATAACCAAACTCTTACAATAATTACCGGAACAAAACCAATTAAGAAAGGCAGACAACAGTACAACATCAAAAAACTCCTAAGAGCAGAGGTAAAAGAATGCATAGAAAAAGAGATAAAAAATAGGCTCGTATTTGAGAGTACTAGACCCCTATAGAAGTAGAATGGGGGAAGATACAATCAACAATGATTGAAGCAGCAAAAAATTTGCTTAGGAAATAAAAAACATAAAAGTGGGAGGCGAATGGTTTTGACGAGGAGTGCAAAAGAAAGCTCTTGCTGCACGAAATAAAACAAAACTAGAATGAGACAAAAACAGAAGAAGAAATGAAGAATTCAAGGCAACCTAGAACCACCCAAACTATTTTATTTGTAGAAATAAAGAATTTTTTTGTAGAAGAAGGCATAGTACAACAACTAGTAGAAAAAGCTAAAAAGAACACCGATTATGTGCAATGTGTAGAACAGGAAGAAATCAAAGAGCCAACAGAACAAGAAATAAAAAAAAAGAGAACTTAAGAATAACAAAAGTCCAGGAAGAATGGGATCCTGAGGAACACAGTTTTACAAAAAACTGCAGCAGCTTATCTTGAGGATATTTATTTGTTTTATTTATTTATTTATTTAAATACAGCCGCACCACAGCAAAAGCCAATTATAGGCGGAACAGCAAAATACAAAACTAAAACGAATCGGATAATATAAACGTAAAAGTAATTAGACGTAGGTAATACAGATATAATCCAAACAAATAAAAGTAGTAACGTTAACGTTAAACGAGGTAAATAATGTAAATCGATCAACCAACTAGGGAGTCGCTACAGAATGATTTTATCTCGGATATGGACGTATGAAAATATCAAATTTACGTAGAGCACTGCTGCTGCATACAGAGAAAATAGGAGATGACTCCAACACACGCGTACGGGGAAGTGGGTAGGTAAAAGTGGTAGGAAAACGAGACCCAGGTCGAGGAACGGAAAAAAAATTTTGCCAACAATTCAGGACAATCGACAAGGTAATGAATAAGTTTGTATAGAAAGAGAAGAGAAAAGGTGGCGCGACGACTACTTAAATCGGAAAGGTTGAATCTAGCCAAAAGATCAGATTGCGGGAAACCTCTAGGAGGGTAAATTCCATCAACGTGAAAAGCTAGAAATTTTAGGGTTCCAAACTACCGAGGCATACTCCAGTCGAGTTCGAATGAGGGTTCTGTACAGCAAGAGAGGTAAGTCAGCGCTTAAAAAATCTCTAGAGTTTCTGATAATAAAACCAAGAGTTTTAAGTGAAGATGAAACAATAGATCGAATGTGCGAACTAAAGGACAGAGACGATTCAAAAGTGACACCCAGATCTTTAAAAGCGCTAGAGCGAGTAATGGAGACGTCGGAAAAAGAATAGTTAAAAAGAATTGGGGACTTTGCTCTGGTATAAGAAACGATGTGACATTTAGAAACGTTCAGATCTAAGTGGTTAGACCGACACCATTTATCAAAAGATCAAGCCTTTTCTGAAGCACAAGAGCATCAGACATATTACGTATAACCTGAAATATCTTCATGTCATCCGCATACAGTAGGCAATGATAATCGAGAGTAGGTGCGACGTCATTGATAAAGATATTGAATAATAGGGGCCAAGAACAGAGCCTTGGGGTACGCCCGAATGGACACTTGAGACACGCGACCGGAAGCCAAGCAGCTCAACAAATTGGGTTCTATCAGATAGATAACTCTTGAGTAATTGTACTAAGTTGTTACTCAAACCAAAAAGCTTCGAAATGAGAATCTCATGGTTCAACCGATCGAAAGCCTTACTAAAATCGGTATACACAACGTCGACCTGGAAACCAGAATCCAAGGATTCAGCAAGAAACTGGTGCATAACAGTTAAATTGGTAATTGTGAAACGCCCTCTAATAAAGCCGTGTTGACAGCTGTGAAGCTTTTGGGAGATCCTAGAAGCGATGTGGTTATATAAGCAAATTTCGAAAAGTTTTGAGAAGTTACAGAGAAGCGCGATGGGGCGATAGTTAAGAACATTGGATCTGTCGCCTTTTTTATGAACGGGAACAATTCGAGCAGATTTCCAATCAACAGGAAAGCGTCTGTGTTGAAGGATCAGATTGAATATGTGAAGTAACGGCGTCGACAGCACAGAAATGCAGTCTCGCAAGAAGAAGGCAGGGATGAGATCAGTGCCTGCGGTAAGTGTGGGTTTAATCTTTTTTATAGCGAAAAGCAGATTAGACTCGACGAAATGTTTAGGCAGAAAGATCACGTCAACAACCTGATGTTGAGGTACAAAAAGTGGTGGGCATGTACGTCGCTCAAGTAGCTACTAAAATAAGAAGCAAAAAAGTTTTCAACATCATTTTGGCCGTCACTGTAAGCACCAAGAAAAGTCATATTAGAAGGTATACTGGAGGAATTGCGGACTAGATTAATGTAAGAACAGAAATGATTAGGGTTAGATCTAATATCGGTCTCGATACGTCTCAAGAAGCATTTATGAGAAGTTTGAATCTCAGTCTTTATCTTGCTGCGCAGCATTCTAAACCGATGAAGAGAAGTAGGGTCATTAGATGATTTATAATTCCGCCAGAGAGAGTACTTCAGCTTGATATCAGAGATGATAGCATTAGAAAACCATGGCGAATATTTTTGTTCTGGATTTCGGAGAGGACTTAGGGATAAACGCATTGAATGAGTTATAGATAACAGAATATAGTTTTTGTAAAGAAGAATCAACGAAGGATTCTGTCAAGATAGGGGTCCATGATAGGGAAGAAAAATGTTCATATAAGGAGGTGTTTTCTAAAGGTGTAGGACAAATGAAGATTATTTCCAGCAAGTTTGTGGAAATTGCCAGGTAAGCTGCGGAAAAATCTTATGAGAAGGGTAGGATGATGGAGGTCCTCGTCAACTATTGGATCGCAGTTCCTGTCAACCAGACATGGTTTGGATGACAATAAAAGATCAAGTAACCTATTGTTAGAATTGAGGACAAAGTTGAACTGTTTAAGAGACAGTAAGTTGCAAAAATTATTTAATTTTTGAACACGTTCGGAGGTACAGCCTGAAAGGGACGAGGCATATTCGGCAAAGTTAAAATCACCCAACACAATGAGATCAGGTCCATGGGTAATGTGAAGTAGCTCAAGTGCCTCAAACAGTGTGATCACGTGATCATAAGACACAATTTGGGATATGTAGACAGCGACAAGACAGAATCTAGCACCAGAGGTACTTATGAATACAGCAGAAATATCGATATCGAGAATAGACTGAAATAAAGGAAAGATTGAATACAAATCTATATGCTGCACATGAAAGTTGAATTTTACCGCAATGAGAACTCCGCCACCTCTAGATCTGGATGTGGCTTCAGTGACCGGTCACATCTAAAGATGTTGAAAAGAGGGGGAAAAGTTCGGAATTATTGACAGAGTCCCTTAACCAAGTCTCAGTGATGACAAAAATATCGATGTAAGAGATAGAGGAAACACCGTTGAGAAATTTTTGTGTTTTAGTGTTAAGGCCCCTAACGTTTTGATAGTAAATGAAGACAGAAGCGGAAGAAATATGAGATAAAAAGCAGCCAAAAGAGTTGGCGGGAGAATGGGGTAATTGCTATCCGGAACCTACCAAACCTGCTTTTAAAGCAAATATATGAAGGAAAGAAACCATACCAGAACAATGGAGAAGCGTGTGATATACTTGTTTTTGAATAAAGGTAATAATACAAAATGTGTAAGCTACAGGGATATTGCACTGCAAGACGTGACATACAAAATATTAGCAAAAATAATACTCAATAGATTAAAACAATATAAAGAGAAAGTAGTGAGAGAGAATATCAAGGGGGTATAAGGCCATGGAGTTCGACAACTGACCAAATTTTTATACTAAAAAACAATACAGAACAATAGTTCCGACAGAAAACTGTCGTTATACATTGTTTTTATTAACTTTAAGAAAGCGTACGATCTATAACTCAAGAAAAGTTGTACGATGCACTCACAAAGCTAAAAATACCAGAGAAGTTGATAAACCTGATAAAGATGACTTTACATAAAACAAAAAATAAAATCATAATAGAAAGAAGTTTCTCACATCAATTTACAGTAAAAAAGAAGTTAAGGTAGGGAGACCCATTATCCACAAACCTGTTTAATTTAGTACTAGAAGCAATAATGGGAGAAAGTGGAATCCAAACCGCTGGAATACTGTACCATAATAAACACCTACTTGTATCATACGCCGATGACATAGCAATATTATTATTATTGGTACGTGGTTCTCCCTTTTTATCAATTCGTTTTGTTTATCACATTATAATTCTTTTTTTTTTTTTAAGTCGCATATCCGTTACCGGACGTTGCGCACCTCTCGCATGTATATGTATTGTGCGTGACAGTAGACACATATACATGGGGCCTACAGTTTAACGCCGATTCCAAACGGCTTAAGTTGAGCGGTTTACTAAGCAAGTATATTCTCGCTGGTTTGCCATTGCCTTGCGAGAGAGTACGGCCGAAAAAATCGAACATTAACTTGAAAGAATTTATATATCACTAGTAACCAAACCCATTTGAAAATGGACCTAATGTAGACAAACCTGAAATTAAAGACGTGAGATCACCGCACCAGGTCAGAGGTCAAAGGTGAGATCAATTTGTGACCCCGCCTAAGATCAGCGCCTGGACCTCCTGAACAATTTGACGTATCGATCTCCGAAATCAATTCAGCCGTTTTGGAGGAGAAGACAAACATACAGACAGACAGACAGACACACAGACAAACTTAACGAAGTATAGTTTTTTTTATAAAAACATTAATAAACTAGTAACCAAACCCATTTGAAAATTGGCCTAATCTAAACAAACCTAAAATTAAAGACGTGAGGTCACTACTCCAGGTCAAAGGTCAAAGGTCAGGTCCACTTGTGACCCCGCCTAAGATCAGCGCCTGGACCTCCTGAACAATTTGACGTATCGTTCTCCAAAATCGGTTCAGCCGTTTCGAAATAGAAGACGAACATACACACACACACACACACACACACACACACTCACACAGACAAACCGGGCCACGATTTTATGTGTGTAGATATGTCGCACTTGCGGTAGTACCGGAAGTAATCATTAACGTTTATAATTTAAATAAAAACTCTTATTTTTTTATTTGGTTTTATCTATCTCCAATTTTGTTAAATTCTTTGCAAATTTTAACTACTTAAGCCGTTCCAATTTAAATCAAAATTTAGTTTTAAAATGTTAAAAAATAATTCAACCTCTACCCTTTGAGCAGCATACCTCTCAGTACTTAATTTGTGGTTGCCCCATTAATGTTAATATTGTGAATAATAATAGAACTAAGTGTTAAAAACTGTACTATTTTTAACAAAATAATTAAAATAATGTACTTATACGTATTTTATAAAACAATAAATATTTTTAATTTGTTTAATTAATTGTAAAAACGTGGTTTACAGTTTTTTACGTTTGCCAAAACCGACCATTTACCCGTACAAAGCAATGACAGTTTTGTGCTGACAAGTGTTTTTTGAAGAATATTCATAGTTAACAATAGGAGAATTAAATTAGTTAAATCTTAGTTTGTCGATGCAGTAGGTAAAATTTGTCAATATTAGGATTATGGGATTTTAATAACGTTTGGTAAATTTATTAATCAATATAAACTGGTTAAATTGGTCCAAACCTTTGAATACTAGAAATATAGAACTAACCGTAAGAAATAGCCCCAATAAAGTTTATGATAAGCATTTATTTTCTCACAATTACTCAAGCCGGGCCTTTCCCCTGAAGTATCGTTTAGTCGCTTAAAATAACTTTTTAGCGATTGACTCAGGTCACTTTTTTCGGCTAGCTAGTTTTCTTTCCTCCGGCTTTTTATGCGTGTAATTTTTTCAAATAATTTTTTAAAACCAATTAATATTAGTAACAGAATTCATATTCGCCATTACAATTGATAAGAAACACTATTTTAAGAACTGATTTAAAAAATAGACTTCAAATACCAGTCGACTTTAAAATCCAATTCATAAAATCGACTTTAAAAACCGTTTGTTAAATCGACTTTAAGAAGCAATTTTAAAAATCGGCTTTAAAAAGGGATTTTATAAATCGATTTAAAAACCGATTTTAAAAATGGATTTAACACCCAATTTTAAGAATCGACTTAAAAACCGATTTAAAATATAGACTTTCAACATTCATTACAATAAATAAGTAAAGTTTTTGTTTAAATTGTGTAAGAATAAGTTTAAAATCTAATGCGTAAAAATGTTTATTTACGGTCTAGTACGTGAAACCCAATTTCACGCACATTTATTGAAACGTTAATGACATATATTTGTGTCAGTTATAGAAGAATAACTATTATATACCACATTTATTTATTTGTCATTTCTCCCAGTTATAATTTTATTCAATTTAAAATTTCACTAACAATGACGCTTACTTTAACACGTGTAAAATGTGACTAAATGCAATTTTTTGAGACTTACTATTTGGGACAAAACAATAAAATATCATATATGTATTGACTTTGAGGTTTATTTTACTTTCACCTCTTAGTATGTGTTACAAGTTAAGGTCCTAATTCAAATTTTTGCTCCAAAAACTGATACTCAATATTTATAAATACAAAGTTATTACGACAAGTAATTTAAATAAAGCTATATGAAACGCAAATTTTAAAATTTTTTTATCTGTCAGTGCCAATAACCTTTATGACCGATCTTTTTTACTTAACGCAGATATGCTGAAGCAAAATAATGATACGACTGTTGAGAAAAATGTAGTCTTATTTTGTAAACGTTGAAAATATGATTCATTTAATGATTGTTTTTATTTTAGTTTCTCCTTCTCTCCAGGTAAAATAGTACTTATTTTCTTGTGCTTGCTTGTGTGTTAATTTTTTTGGAGTAGACCGACATCATACTGGATCCTTTCGATAATGTAACTGAAACTACAACAATAACTAATTCAGCAAATATCACAACAACACCTTCGGTTAAGGTAACAACAACAATTCGTGCTTTAACATCAACGGAAAAGTGCATGTCAAAGCTCAATATAAGTAACGACGATTTGGAACAAAATGTTTCTGACGCAACATATGGTGATTACTTAAGCTGTTTATGGAAATACAAAAAACTACAATTGCGTAATGGGCAAATAAATTTTACTTATCTGGAAGAATTAATCAACGATGGCGTTAAAGTAGGTGTTGATGTCACCGATATTCCTCTTTCGAATGCCGAAAATCTTGCAGACGAAATAATGACGCAATGTAAAAGCGTCAACGGTAGCACTAATGGCCAAAAAGCTGTTAAAATGAGGAATTGTTTATATGGAAAATTACTGTATCAAAGAAAAGTAAGAAAATTTATACAAATTCTAAATAATAATAGCTAATTTTATCGTAGGAAAACAACGACACGTACGATTTCGAAGATGTACCTTACTTAGAAATAGAAGAGGAAACGTGCGTTCTCGAACTTAAGTTAGATGCTTTAGAAATTGAAGATAGAAATAGGAGATTTTTGGTTTCTCAAAATAACACCGATTTTCAAAATTTTCTAGAATGCTACTGGAAGGAAATTGAATTCATGGACAAAAATGGAACTTTTAATATAAGCTTGTTGCAAAATAAGTTTACTGAAGATATTGAGTTTGAATTATTATCTCGCAGCAAGGCTGTGTACCTAACAGACTTGTTAACTAATTCCATCTTAAACGGAGTAAACAAATTAAAGGTAAAACTGACGGTGCATTAGTTTTAAATGTTCACAATTACTTATTAAAGAGATTGCCTTATTTTAAATTGTTATTCCAACTGGATTAAGTATAAATTGTTGCGTTTTATATAATGTCTGTACAATTACCTTATTTACGCGCTACATATCGGTAACCTTTGACTGTAATGTAAGTCTTATGATTAAAAGATTGATGAAAGTTTCTTGAAATTGACAATACTCATGTAAACATATTTTTTTTACTAATAAAAAAAAATAATAATTACTAGTGCATTATTAAGTAATGGTATCAACGATAATCAAAATTAAAAACATCCATCTTAATACTATAACAGCGATATACTTTCCTATTACATAATCTTTAATGATTATTGATGAAAATATGTTTAGTAAGTTAAGTATCGTGTCGTCATGACAAACTTAATTCTGCTTGGTATCTTCGCAATTTATTTTGGTGTAAGTTTTTAATGACTAATTCAAACTTATTTAATTTAATGATCTACAGGTTACAGTGCAGTATGTATCTTGTGAATTTATGACACTTGATTCTAGAATTAAACACTGCCTTTGGACTGATGGTTTAACTAGAAACTCTTATGAACGTGAGATTGCTGAAGAGTTTGCAAAACTGCAAATTGTGACCGGATTAACTCGTTATCATTTAACTATTTTTGGAAACTATAACCTGACTTCAGTCAACAATAAATTGCACGGAGACTTTTTGGTTTGCTCTTGGGTAACATATGGTTACATAAAAGACGGCGAAATAATATTCGACAGTATCGAAATGGCTTTAAGAGAAGCATTAATTCGTGAAGTAGGAGGTACAGGCCCCGGCACCAATTTAAGTATATTGCAAGCAAAAAGCATCATGAAAACTTGTAAAAGTAAAACATGGTTGCCACTTACACTGATGGTTATTAATTTACAAAATTGTATACACAATGAAATCAAATATTTAAATGCTTTAAATTCTTGAAAAAAGTGTTTTGTATGTAACTGTAATCAATAGGTAATTAATTTAAGTGGGTACTTTAAGATGTTGTTAGTAAGACGCAATAAATAATTACAATATTTTCACATCATTTTAGTGTATTACCATCATCAATAGCTCTAAGAAAATGAAACACATTTGACTAGTGGAAATATAGTACTATCTACACAAAATGTTGGAACAAGATGATAAGTTTAGTTTAAGAAAAAGATATCGATACTTCACAGTAATAACAGTTTAGTTTAACGTATTAATTAAGATCCCAAGTTTTCGACCTTGAAAAATGGCGCCGAGAAGAACTCTTTTGCCAATATTTCTGTGCCATTTAAATAAAAAATAATTTTTATAAAAAATATAGAATATTAAATTTGCTTTATTTTTTGTATACAACTTTTTTTTCTCAGATTAATAGTTTTTGAGAAATAACAAGGTAAAGTAAAACATTCTTTGTAATTGGTTGAAGTTTCAATCAATTCAATTTCAATTTATTTGTCTATTTATATTAACAAAAGATTGCCTTTTCTTAACATAACAATAAAAGCAACAACAAAAATAAACAAAAATTTTTTTTGGCTCTTCTCTTCATTCTATTCTTGTTACTACTCTTTTTCTTTTTCCATCCACTTTCTTTTTCCACCATCTTCCTCATCCACCCAATTCCTTTCCCTCTCTCTCCCAACAACACTTTTCTCACTCTTTTGTCCGCTCTTACTTCACTACACTCTAATTTCAAATGCTCTACATTTCCCACCCCTACCTACACATTTTACACTTCCTCTCTTCGTCCTTCCACCAGTACTTATTTTCATTCTCTTCGTTTCCTACTCTAAATCTTGAAATTAGTCTTTATCTTCTAATGCCATTCTTCCGGTTATGTAATTCGGTTTTTTATCTGTTATTAATTCTTCATACTTTATGTAGTATTTTCCTTCTCTAATTCTTGCTTTTCTTTCTTGTGCCTGTGTGTCTACTATTTCTACTTCCATACTTCTTCCCCATCTCTTATCTTTTTATTTCTCCCCTTGCATATCCTCCTCTTTCATAATATCTTCTTCTAGCATCTTCACCATATTTTATCTTTTGCTCTTCTACTTTCTTCTAACATTCATATAATATCTTATTTTCTTTCTTGCTTTCCATCTTTTCTTCATACCGTATTGCCCTTTTTCCTGTCTGTATCCTTATTTTTACCAGTTTACATTCCTTCTCCAAACCTAGTGTCCAATTCCAATACTTTTCCTGTATCTTCTCCAGTTTCCCCATTCTCTCCATCCCCACACGTTTGCTCTATACATCCACACACTTTTACTATTCTCTCAAATATCCATCTTCTTTTCTCCAAGACTTTCGCAAATATTCTTTCTCCTATACCCCATACCTCCCTTATTATTTTATTTCCTTTTTCTCTAGTTCCTTAATTTTGTCTTCATCCTTGTTGTCGTACCTCACCATATACCCTAGGTATTTATACTTGTTTACCATCTCTATTTTTTCCTCTTCCACTTTCATTTTCCTACTTTTATTCTACCTTTTTCTTCTTAAACTCCATAATTTTTGTTTTTTCAACATTTAATTCTAATTTCTTTTTTCCAAATATCTATTTATCACTATTAACATTCTTTTCATTTCCTATTCTGTTTTTGCCAAGACCACCATATCATCTGCGTAGGCTAAAACTCACACTTTTCTTCTTTCCACCACTATCTCTCCTACCTGTTATCCTTTAATTTCTTCTCCCAAGTTTCTTACATACAAAGAAAATAAACCAGGGCTCTGTGGACACCCCTATCTCAACCTTTTTGCTATCCTAAACTCTCTTCCCAGCCTTTCTCCTACTCTCGTTCTGCACCTTGTTTTTTGTATATTTCTTCAATCTTTTGGTGCTTATTTCTTCAGCATTTTCGATTTTGTAAATGGACCAAGTTAATCATAATTGATGTTTACCTGCGAATTTTCTTCACTGCCGAACTCATCTTCTGAAGAACTACAATCTTCTGTAGTAATCGTGGGAGATAGATCAATTTCAATAGTTTCTTCATATTCGTTATCTGATTTGAAAAAAACTTCTGAAGTGTTTTCATTAAATCTGCACTACAGAAGAGGCATATAACAGAGCATCTAGGCCCAATTTTCCTGCATCCGCAAGCCCGGCCATATTTTTTTTTATTTACAAGAAATTCACTCTAAAAGTGTTTCAGAAGCAAGGTCCTTTGCAGTAGTTATCGGCGCAAGGCCAATTTTACTGTTTTTTCATCCCAATTCTATTGGACTTTTCGATTGGTCGTACTATAACTAAACTTGGTGAATAAAATTTTGCGGCATCGCTGAATTTACTTTTCGTTACAGATTTCCCGAAATGTTTTTAGCGAAAAGTATCCAAAGTGATAATGTTGTCGTTGAAATCGGTTTAAAGTGCGACCAATCGATGAATGTATAGAGAAATAATATATTCTCAGCTGTTAGCCCCTTTCTAGAGTGTCAGAAGAACGATAAGATCGATATCTTCTCCGACGATAAAAACGGAATCATATGACGAGGAACATAGTGATCGCTGTATTGATAATTAACGTATCAGCATCTTCTAACCCTTGTTTACTCTTTTCCGTAGCATGGATAATAATGATATAGTTATTAACCCATTATGACCTGAATTTTTTGATTTTTTTTTCTGCAAGTTACTAAATTAGAGGATATATTTAGGTTCAGTAATAATGTTTTATTCTATTTTCAGGCGGTTTTAGGACTTAGTTTTTTGAAAAACAGTCAAAAAGTATCTGTTGCATATATGCAACACTAGGTTAATAAGGTGCAACATAAACGAAGTAAGAATTATTTTCAAAATGTATTCAATAAGTAATTGTGTGAAATATAACATTACAATCTAAACATATTCCTACACCGCATTTCTTACACATAGTACGAGTAATAGAATCACATCCTTCACCGGCACATCTTTTCCTTTTTTGTCTGGTATGTACATGAGCAGATGACTGCGGTCATCATATCTAACATTGTCTGGCACTTTATTTCCAGATAGACTTCGTTTAGCAGTTGGTGGTCTTCCTGGTCCCTTTGCCTCAGTGCCATACATATTCAAATAACTGATAGCAATATCTCTACGAAATTCGAGCTGAGACTTTGACTTGTTTTTGGCATTTTTACATATAATCCATGCATTATTTATTGATACGTCCAGAAGCCACGAAAATAGACACCACCACCATTTCTTTGTTCTAATTCCAATTCTGTAGGTCGACACATTTTGATCCATAAGATCAGTACCTCCCATGTTTGCATTATACTCCCCAATGATAATTGGGCGCTCAATTCTTACGTATGACTTTTGTGTCTTACTATATCTTTTACATGACCCATAGGAGTTTACGCCGGAGGATGTTGATATTGTTGTTACTACATTATTATCCTTCCATTGTACCACGATAATGCCATGGTCAGAATCAATGACCGAGTCGTTAAAACCTCGAGGTTTGGATTTCATGCTTTTCTTTTTTGTTTAGTGGACAGTTATGCGGCAAACGATTTTCTCGAATTGTACCTGTACAGTAATAACCTTTCATTCTCAAATAATGCAGCAAATCGAAAAGAAGTGAAAAGGTTGTCCAAATAGAATTTATATGGTAACTCAGGTCGTGGCAACTCATCCAACATAACAAGAAATGGCGCAGTGCATTTCCCAAACACTGACTCGTATTCTCCATTTGATTGGTTACTTTTGCCTTGGTAACCCTCAAAATTTACCAAATATCCATCTGTGGTATTTAACGACCAAATTTTGAAGCCAAAGCGGATTGGCTTACCTCGAATAAATTGCTTGCATCCGTGCTTGCCATAATATCGCACCATGGACTCATCAAAATCTAGAGTTTGTTTTGGAATAAAATTGCTTAAAAATTTTGATTTTAAAATTTTCATTAGAGGTCGGAGTTTGTAAAATTTGTCAAATTTATTAATATGATTATTATCGGCACAGTGGAGAAAACGAAGTATTTGAACAAATCGATCTCGCCTCATGGCCTTGCTGACCAAGATATTTTTTCATGTCATCGTTTGAATCCCAATAATATCTTTTGCCAGGTTTAGAATCGTATCCTGTAACTATCAAAATAGCAATAAAACATCGCATTTCTTCTTTTGTGACACGTGGATCAGAGCAATTTTTGAATAGAGCATATTTTCTGGTTTCTCTCACCAATAATTCGATGACTGCGTCATCAAAAAACAGTTCAAAAACGTCCACTTCAGACAACTCACGATATGCATTATAGTTGGCTACTGGAAATTGCTTATTATTAGGAAATTCCAAATCACCTTTGATCCATTTTATATCAGTTTTTAGATTTATCTTTTGACGTTTAGATCCAACATTGCTTTCGAAAATATCTACATTGCCTTGCAATAAATTTTCCGCATCTTTCTTAGTTGTAATTCGGTACCCCTCTGTTGTTTTACTTCTACATTAGCTCGAAGTAGGTTCCCGCTCAAGTTGTCAATCGTTCCACCTTCATCTTCCTGTCCTGAATCTTCATCGGTAAGAACACTACTTTCAGGCGGTTCAATAAAAACTTGGTCAGTATCATCACGGAAAGCAATTTCCATAGCTTCTTGAAGGGTCAGTCCACCACTAAAACAATACGACGAAGTTACATGGCAGTATAAGAGCCTAGCGTTGCATATATGCAACATTTAGGAGCAGTCAAAAATAAAAAACCACACGTGCTAAATAACTTATTATGCTAACAACCAACACTATAAAGAATGCTTACCAAGGATGATCCATGCTATAAATCTAAATAAATAATAAAAACAAAAGCGTAAATGTACTTACACGAATCTTATATCACATTCCATAACGATGAAATGATTACCACGTTTTTATGTACACAAGACTTCATTTAACAAAAGAAATAACGACACTCACGATTATATTTCGGTTAACACGTCTTTCAATGAAACATTTACGGTGCCATCTGTCGTTCATAACTTGAAATACGATAAAAAATCAAGAAAATTACAGGCAGTTATAAGCGTTCCATATATGCAACGCTAGGTCATAATGGGTTAATTGAACAAAAATTACAAGAAAATTAAAATAAAAACTAAGAACATCAAATAAAATTTAACTAGAGTAAGTGTTTCAAAATATCTTGTGTTTTTATATTTTTTTTTATCATTGCTTAATACCAACATCGGTTATTAGTACGACTGTTAGTTGCATAAAAGGCGGGGGTACCTTGCATTTTTTGAGGCAAGTAAAACAACTAAGCAGTCTTGTTGGGTAGACCCTAAGAAACAATTTAGAAAGTGTAGCCACGATGGGGAACCCGTCCAAGCCCGTGTATAGCTCATGCCAACCTCGAAACGATGTTTCTCCAAAGTGCTTGAAATACCCGTACCATCATCTAAACATGCTAAATCAATAGAAAAGGGTAAAGCGCCTAGCTCTTAGAATTGGGGTAAGTTACACTCCAGCATTCTGTAACCATATCCGAAGCTCCGATTGTTATTCTTAGGGTTGACCAGAGGTAGGTTAGGGATTTGCTTTTGGCACAGCACACATCGGGACTAGTCAAAGACATCCGGCTCGTGTTCTGATATCTGGGACGTGTCCTTAATTGTAAACATGCTGTCGGCTTTCCACCACCTAATAAATGGAACAACACAGTGGGGTTACAACCAAATAAAAAAATGACAATACCCCATTTTCCAAACATAGTAACACCGAAAACAGAAAGAGACACAAGAAAACAAAAGAAAAAAATATATGCAGCCTTAAAAAAACAGATCAGTGACCAGTTAAACGTTTTTAGACGTATTTGACAGCTAGAAGAAGCGTGTTATTTGCCACATTTCTATAACTTTGTTTTCTATAATCTTTTGCAAAGCACGAAAGCAAAACTAAAGATTACTCTAGCCTCTAAAAATACTACTCACCCACGGAGATTTCCAACTTTGCAAACGGGCAGCTTTTTAACTTAATTCAATTTATTCTCATGAATAGTTCTTTAAAATAAACCTCACATTCTTACTTTAAAATCTGGTTGAAACCAATGACTTAAAGTGCGATACGAACACCTCAAACACACACATTAAGAAAAAAGAAATAGTAGCTGTCGCCTCGCGTTTGCTTACCTCAAACTACACAGAATCATTTGATGGTTCTTGATGCAAAGCCCAATACTAATTAATAAAGCCACCTTTTAAATCAATATCTTTCGATGCAACTCACATCCGTATGACAAAACACAGCACGTTCAAACAACAAAACACTGTGCTACGCCTTCTGTACATACAGCGTAACGGTCGTCGGCCCGAAACAATGAGGTGCTTTTTTAAAGCGCTCGGGCATTTCCGTGCTTTCCGCCTACCGCCTACAACCAACCTACAACGCGTTGTGGCAGAGCCTTTAACAATTCAAATTCAAATATACTCACAGTGTTCTGAAACGTACAGATTTTGTACTCTGAGGTAAGAACTAGAACAAGTTTAATTAAAAGGTTAATATAGGGTCATTAGTAAATGTACTCACTATATTTATTTGTGCGTTTCAAATGTTTACTTTCAGGTTGGCAGCACCGATAACAATGATCCTCTGCGTACTTAGACGTCAGTTTCTTCGCTTTTTATTCCGAGCTGTTTCTAACCTTATTTCTACATTAAAACATTCGATATAACATGTCACGTTTTGTTGCGAAAATCATTACGATTTAGGGAAAAATAGGTGCATTTCAGGTGTTTTGAGTAGAAAACTGTTCGTAACTTGTAAACGGGTACGTAAAAATCGATGAAATTTTCGCCTTTGCTCTAACTTTCAATTTTACATTGGTGTAACGTATCATACATAGGGGTTAAATATTATCCATGACCTTTGACCTTCCCTCAAGGAGGCAATATTGCCCTTGCAAAGCTCAATGTTTCGGAAAAGATACTTTATTAGGTATACTATCATAATGCAATTATTAAAAAAGGCTAGTGACACCGGCAAGTGTGTACCATTTAAGGGCACAATTTGACCTTAATTGGCCCCAAAAGGGCCCGTAAAGCCTCCCAAATACGGGATTTTTATCCCACGTATACACGGGCTTGGAGGAGTGCCCCATCGTGCCTACACTTCCTAAATCGTTCCTTGGGGTCTACCCAACAAGACTGCATGGTTGTTTTACTTGTCTCAAAAAATACAAGGTAGGTTCAGCTAACAACCGTACTATATTATTTCATAATTTTCAAATCAAAATATTCCGAAAACGGTACACAGTATCGAGTTTTTACCAAGATGTGATGATACAAACATGACAAAATTTCAAAGCAAGTCACGAGTTTCATAGGTGACAACTAATCTATGTCGTAGTACATAAATTAGAAGTCAATAACCCATTCTAAAAAGAAAGATAATAAAATTTGAGCTTAACAAAAAGAAAATTGTGATCGTCAAATAAACTAAATGAAAAAGATCCTACGTTGTAATTATTTTCATTACTCTACGAAATTTAGATAGATTCGTATTGAATAAGAACTGATCTATTTTGGATAATGTATTATTCACCAATAATTAAAATAAAACTCGCATGCAAACCACAATAACATTTAATATTTAACTTTGCATAGGCACTACAACAAAACGTGTTCAGCATATTTCAATTTTTCTGAGATAAATAACTATCAAATAGCCTCATGATTCGTTTGTCAAATGTTATTAAACACACAGAGAAAACACAAAAAAAACAATATAACATAATACATACAATGATGCGAATAAAATAATAAATCATCAAACACAACATAAAAACAACACATAGCATATTCATAATGAATATCACACAAAATCAAATCAAAACCATAAATCAATCAACTCTGCTTTAATATTCTTTGTATCAGCAGGTAAATAATAAGTTCAATGACAGTAAATGTCATAGAAAAAGTTTGATGTTATCTCGAGGAGAGAGAGAGAGAGAGAGAGAGAAGCTACTCCACTTGCATCAAACCAGGTAGGACAATTAAGTCAACTAACGGCTGTTGTCAGGCGGCTTGAACTTTTTCCTTTCTGACGAACACTCCCCAATGTTTGTTAAATCAAAAATATGAAATAAGTCAACTGTGAAGGTGTACAAACTACTCCACTTGCAACTAACCAAGTTAAGACAATTAAGTCAACCAACAGCTGTTAGCAAGCGGCTTAAAATACACCCATCGATAAGAGCCTTTGTACAGAAGCGTTCCCCTTTTTATAAAAGATAATTAGTATTAACGTACAAACGAATTCATGAGTAATGTATCGTTCACATCCAATTAAGCTAAATAAATGCAGGCACAAAAAATAAGAATTAACGCACGAATAAACAAAGCTTTCCGCTTACATTTACTAAGTTAGCTTAAGAAGTTCTCGTTGAACATTACTTTGCCATCACTTACTGTAAAATATTTGCCAATTCTTAATTTTACGTACGTTAATTCAATTCAAGTAGATGAAAACGACCTTTAAAACAAACAGTTTAAAACAAGTCATAATTTAGTTGCGTTCCACATTTTGTTTCAAAACATCCTCTTCATTAGCTAGATGTCGAAAAACTTATCGTTTAAATATAGTGATCCCTCCAGTAGGGCATATAGTCGACAGCGCGCGTTTGTACAATAGTGAACTTACACTCGAGTTCTCACACTCCCGATGAGTCCCAAAAGGACGAAACAGCTGTCGGGTGATTTTCTCAGTGTTTGTTTGCTATTGTATAACCTCTTGCGTACTTTACTACAGGCGATTCGAAATTTTTATATCTGCCAACTGTTATGTTGGCTATAATTATTGAAGAATCGACTATGTAACTGCTTTACATACCTGTCGACAAAGTTGCTAACATTTACGTACGTGAACGCTTTCACGAGTCGTAGGGCATATAGTCGACAGCGCGCGTTTGTACAATAGTGAACTTACACTCGAGTTCTCTCACTCCCGATGAGTCCCAAAAGGACGAAACAGCTGTCGGGTGATTTTCAGTGTTTGTTTGCTTTTGTATAACCTCTTGCGTACTTTACTGCCGGCGATTCGATATTTTTATATCTGCCAACTGTTATGTTGGCTATAATTGATGAAGAATCGACTATGTAACTGCTTTACATACCTGTCGGCAAAGTTGCTAATATATATAGTTATGTATATATATACAGGGTGTCTCAAATAAGGGTGGCAATATTTCAAGGGTACATAGAGAACTCCAGATTAGAGATTTGAGATAATAAATCTTGTCGGAAATGCGTTGCTTCCGATATAAAAGGCAAAAAATTCAAAATTAATATGGTAGTCAAGTGTTTTTGAAGTTCAGGTGAGGCAACGTACTCAAACCTCTTGAGTTGCGGTATTAATTTTGTTTTGTTGTCGCTGCATTTTTGTTCCTACGTTTTTATTGTCACCTGAGTTTTTCAGATAATGGCTCTCTTTGAAAGATCCAAATGGATTTTATTTTTTTTCACTTGGAAACGAGCGGTCGGAAGAAGAAAAAACAAAGGAGTTTCTTTTCCCAAATGATTGGGAATGTGAAAATGATTCCAATATTTGGAAAAACCAGTGGCGTGCTACATTTTCTCTTAAAACTAGTGAGAAAAACCGAAGTCCGGTCCTGGAATTTTTAGAAGAGTCGGATTGGCAATAATTGCACCAATACTGCTTGATACTCTGGAATTTTAAGAAAATCCGATCAACGCGTTTTCAAAATACAGACAAAACATATTGGTATTTTTGTTTTCTAAGGCCTGTCATATCAGGTAACTTTTTTTCCGGACATAGATTTATTATCTCAATCTCTAATCTGGGTTTCTCTATGTACCCTTGAATATTGCCCCCTTATCTGGCACCTATATATACACAGGGTGTCCAGAAACTCTCCTGAAAAACCAAGACCGGAGATTCCTCAGATAATTTTAAGACAATTTAACCCAATTCACCTAGTCCAAAAATGCTTCCTAAGGGAGCTAGAGCTTTTTGAAGCTGGCGCCTGGTAAAGTAAAAAATTAAAAGATAAGCTTCGCAAACTGACAACTATTTGACAATGAAAAACGTAGGTTTTACTTTTGTTGGCAGTTCAGAGCCAACTAGTGCAAAAACTATAAATTTAACTTTAATGACAAAAAACAAAAAATTTTCAATCCATTTTTCTAGAAAACGGTGTGTCCTAATGACTTAAAGTAAGAGTACCTTTAGTACTAGAATACCTGAAAATTTAATAATCTAGTGTCACAAATGCTTAAAAGTTAAAGACAAAAAAGTTATGCGTTAAAATAACCGTTGACCTACCCAAAACGGATGCTTATGACCGGTACTAGAAATTCGCAATTGATGGAATCGATTCATCTCTCAAGGGTAAATAAGCATACCAGTTTTTGTTTTTCTAAGTAGAAGCGTTCTGGAGGTATTTTAAAAAAACTATTTACAAGGCGCCATCTTCAAAGAGCTCTAGCTCCCTTAGGAAGCATTTTCGGACTAGGTGAATTGAGTTAAATTGTCTTAAAATTATCTGAGAAATCTCCGGTCTTGGTTTGTCAGGAGAGTTTCTGGACACCCTGTATATATATATCACATTAATTTTGCAATAATCTGTTACATGAAAATATCACCATAATGTAAACAATATTAATTAATAATAATAATAATAATAATATTAATAACAATTAAAGCTGTATGTCAGCAGTAAAAATTCATCTGTAGAGTAAAAAGCATATAATTTGAGAAATTTAGTAAGAACACCCTTCAATCAGTGGGCAACAATCTAATATTTATTGGCAAATTATTGTAAAACTTTATCCTCAAATAATCACTACAATTTTGTGATGTAGTAAGTCGGACTTTATTTAGATTAATGTTCTTACTAAATCTAGTACCATAATCATGAAAATCAGTTGGTGACTGGTAGTTTAAATTTTTAAAATATTTTCTGTAATATGAAAGATGGAATTTAAAATGTAAACACTTGGCAGGCTTAAGATTCCAAACTCGGTAAACTTGTGCCTACAGCAAGTTCTATATCCCAAATTGCTCATGGTTCTAATTGCACGTCTTTGAATTGCAAAAATCCGTTTTACATCAGAAGAATGACCCCAAGAAGTGATGACTTATTTAATTTGATGTGTATTGACCACACACACCTAAAAATTTATTTTATTAGGATTACAGACTTCGTCTATTAGTTTTAAAGTAAAAATACACTTTTGTGTTTTTTCAAAATTAACATATAATCTATTGTCAATCAGCCAACCCTCGAAAATTTTGAGTAAATTACAGGAGTAATCAATCAAATATCTACATTTTTATAATAAAGTGGTATCATCAGCGTAAAGAATCATCTCATTATGATTACTAGTAGAATGAGGGCACCTTCAAACCCCGCGGCTATAATTAGGCAAAGCCTAATTAGGCTAACAGCCTCTCACCTACCTCTCACCTCATCAGGCAGTTCCCTAATTAGGCCTCTCACCTCATTAGGCTGTTGTTGTCAACAGGCTGTTGACGCAGGCATTCTATTTAATTACTTGTTTTTGTTTTTGAAGACGTCAATGGAAAATACGGCCTCTCACCTCATTAGGCTGTTGTTGTTGAAGTTGATTTCCATCATGGCGGATGTTTCGGCGGTCGATTTGAATTTCCAACATGGCGTCCCATCATGGCGTCCTAAAGTTTTTTATGAATTTAAAAACTTGGTTGAGATTCGAACTTGCAACCATTGCATTACCGAGCCAAGGCTTTAACCACTAGGCTACGGCGACAATTGAAAGATGGAGTTTGAAGTTTGTATATAGCTGTAAAGGTTGATTAAGATGAATTAATGATGGTGTAAAATGTAGGATAAGACCTGTTGATTAAAAAGTTGAATAAGGATAAAACATTTAATAAACAAGATGAAAAAGGATAAAAAAACATATATTTATCACTCTCATTCATTATAAACTAGTTCACAAACAAAATAGCAACTACTTAACGCCATTTTGTATGATTAAACATTTAATAAACAAGATGAAAAAGGATAAAAAACATATTTATCACTCTCATTCATTATAAACTAGTTCACAAACAAAAATAACACTCACGTAGCGCCATTTTGTATGATTAAACATTTAATAAACAAGATGAAAAAGGATAAAAAACATATATTTATCACTCTCATTCATTATAAACTAATTCACAAACAAAAATAGCAATTACGTACCCCCATCTTGTATGATTAAACATTTAATAAACAAGATGAAAAAGGATAAAAACATATATTTATCACTCTCATACTTTTATAAACTAGAAAACAAACACGAAAAACAATTACCTAAAGCGATTCAATATGGCTGTCAAACCAACATTTTTCTTTATTAATTACATTAACCATGGCTTTAACAAGTACTTTTAAATTTATGGCTGATTAAAAATTTAACATACTGAGGTTCGAACCATTAACGATTGATACACAAACTTTTGTAAACAGATGACACCATTTTCTATGACGTATGATTTTAAAAACATACCTGTTCAACATTAACCATGGCTTTAACAACTAGTTTTGAATTTACATTTGATTAAAAAAAACTTTTAACATACCGAGGTTCGAACCATTAACGTTTGATACACCACTACGTATTTAACAACTAGTTTTTAACTTTACATTTGATAAAAAAACTTTAACACTTCAGGGTTCGAACCATTAACGTTTGATACACCACCACATATTTAACAAGTAGTTTTTAAAAAAACTTTAACATACCGAGGTTCGAACCATTAACGTTTGATACACCACTACGTATTTAACAACTAGTTTTGAATTTACATTTGATTAAAAAAACTTTAACATACTGAGGTTCGAACCATTAACGTTTAAACCAGCACTACGTATTTAACAAGTAGTTTTTTAAAAAAAACTTTAACATACCGAGGTTCGAACCATTAACGTTTGATACACCATCAAGGTGACGTATGTGTTAAGGAAAATAAAAAAAACAACAAGGAGGATAAAATTTTATTTGCATCTCTGTTACACAACACATTTACAAGTACCAATAACATATATTTTTAATTGGAAGAATAAAGAAAGCAGGAAACAAATTTTATTTCTCTCTCGTTTCACACACAATATAAAATTATTTTACAAAAATATGAAACGTTACAACTTCAGAGTTCCATCTATGAATGGCACACCTCATCTAGCATTCGTTTACCAGTTTGAGAACCATTTTACGATGTCACCAAAATTTTTCTTTCTGCAAACGTAGAGTTTTTTATACTGACGACCAGTTAACCGTCTCCAACATCTGTAATTTGAAATAAAAAATAAAACCACAAACATTTTAAAAAAGTATTAACAAGAATCAATTTAACAACAAAATTTAATACTCAAAAAGTTGAGAACTATTCATTAAAAATACGTGAATTGAAAACAATTCATTTTTAAAAGATTAAAATTAATAATAATACTCACCTTTTCGATTTTCGATAGACATACCAATTTTAATGATATGGAAAGATCTACATTTAAAACAATATTTCAAGCTGTTTATATAGGTATACAAACCCACTAATGGATTTGTGTGAAAGTTAAAAACAACTTTTCCGTCACTCAATTAAGGCGATTGTTAAAAAACCAAAATGTAATCATTCAAAATACCTAATATGTTTACATGTAACCAACGCATTTGGACAAACTTGCTTGACAAGATAATCAATTAAAAACTTTATTGTACAAAAATTCGTTTGATATGCAAAACTCTGTTTTTGAAAGTTGAAAAAAACAAATGTTGCACTAATTTTATTATAGAAGTACTTCGCTAAACGATTTTTTACATCATCTACCGTATTCACAAAGATATTTTTAACATGTATCCTACTTAAGTATGACTTAATTTACTTAATTACTTAATATCGTTTATAATCTTAGCTTTTTTCTAATAAACCACTAATCACACCAAATGAAATATTAGTATATCTATGCAATTAAATATTTAGAACATGATATTAACTAAATATTTTGTACCCATGTTAGTCAAAGCGGATGTTTCAGGTTTTATCTCATATACATACATAAATGTATTACTTTATAAGTTATTCCACAAACACAGATGACGTACATTATAAACTATTTCACAAAACACGAATATCATATATGTATAAAACATTACACTGAGCATCATTTTAACATGATGACGTATTTTTTAGATAGAAAAATTTAAAAATGTACGTTTTAGTTGGGAGAATAATACACCGGTGGCGTAGAACATTTAGATTGGATAAATCAATAAACTAAACGATATAGATGAAAAAATTATATAGAAAAAATCTATAACGTATTTATTTTAGAAAGATGAAATATTTATAGCTGGTAACATAGACATCCCATTTTAATTACCTATTTTTGATTTCAAATATTTTCATCATACCGGATGTTTGGTAATACATTGAGTATACATGACAACTATTTAATTTTTAAATTTTATTGAATGTTCAAAATAAACTTTACATTTTATTTCTAGAACGGTTCACTCCATTGCAAGTAGGTAATTAAAATCAATTAAGATGTAGTGAAAAAACTAATACAGTGAATATACAATCACATCAAATTACAATTTTTAATTCTTTTTTGTTTTAAAATCTTGGAAGAAATTCGAACTTCACTGAGTCTGTATAACAAATTTGAATAAAATGTTTTTAAATGAAACTAGTAATTTTATGAAACAACTGATCACAGATTCTTTAAATATTTAAAACTAAATTCAGACTATTTTTACTCAAAATGTGATAAATAATGAGTAATAAATAAAAACATTCCATATCTGATACTTAAACTGTTTGTATTACAAATTTCAATTATTTAAAACGTCTTAGGAAAATGTACACCAACTTCTTCATTTCCTGATTTTACAAAATCCGCATACGTACGAGCATATCATACATTAATTATGTTTTAACTGACAGAAAGACCGTAATGATTTAACAAAAATATAGTATCGATAAAGAGTTGGTTTTTTTTAATTAGAAACGACGTTTGAACCTACTCAAGTAGTTACGTTTAAATTTTTCCAATACGTTGTTTCAAATTTTTAGTTTTTTATCCGTCAAAACGAAGATGCTGCAGTGTTGAAGAAATCAACCAATGATTATATACCTGTTATCGAAAAAGATCTTAGGTAAAAACTATTCAAGTGTATTTATGCAAAAACAGTCTTATTAGTTTAAACAATTTTAATTTTTGTACAAACTTATACACAATGATTACACAAAAATCAATTTCACATCTTAATAGTTTACAAAATTATTAATTACCTATTTTTGATTTCAAATATTTCCATCATACCGGATGTTTGGTAATACATTGAGTATACATGACAACTATTTAATTTTTAAATTTTATTTAATGTTCAAAATAAACTTTGCATTTTATTTCTAGAACGGTTCACTCCATTGCAAGTAGGTAATTAAAATCAATTAAGATGTAGTGAAAAAAACTAATACAGTGAATATACAATCACATCAAATTACAATTTTTAATTCTTTTTGTTTTAAAATCTTGGAAGAAATTCGAACTTCACTGAGTCTGTATAACAAATTTGAATAAAATGTTTTTAAATGAAACTAGTAATTTTATGAAACAACTGATCACAGATTCTTTAAATATTTAAAACTAAATTCAGACTATTTTTACTCAAAATGTGATAAATAATGAGTAATAAATAAAAAACATTCCATATCTGATACTTAAACTGTTTGTATTACAAATTTCAATTATTTAAAACGTCTTAGGAAAATGTACACCAACTTCTTCATTTCCTGATTTTACAAAATCCGCATACGTACGAGCATATCATACATTAATTATGTTTTAACTGACAGAAAGACCGTAATGATTTAACAAAATATAGTATCGATAAAGAGTTGGTTTTTTTTAATTAGAAACGACGTTTGAACCTACTCAAGTAGTTACGTTTAAATTTTTCCAATACGTTGTTTCAAATTTTTAGTTTTTATTCGTCAAAACGAAGATGCTGCAGTGTTGAAGAAATCAACCAATGATTATATACCTGTTATCGAAAAAGATCTTAGGTAAAAACTATTCAAGTGTATTTATGCAAAAACAGTCTTATTAGTTTAAACAATTTTAATTTTTGTACAAACTTATACACAATGATTACACAAAAATCAATTTCACATCTTAATAGTTTACAAAATTATTAATTACCTATTTTTGATTTCAAATATTTCCATCATACCGGATGTTTGGTAATACATTGAGTATACATGACAACTATTTTATTTTTTTAAATTTTATTTTACTGTTCAAAATAAACTTTGCATTTTATTTCTAGAACGGTTCACTCCATTGCAAGTAGGTAACGTTTACAAAAAAACATTTTATTATTACTGTAGTGGTTCTAACAAAAATCAAAAGAAACATTACAACGATAACGCATAAGATTCTTTTGTAACATGTAGGCGAACACATAACAATGATGCTAAGTATCTCGAGATGTACACGTTTGACAAATGCAATTTATCACATTGAAATTTTTGAATTATACATTAAACATCATAGTCTTCAAACTTTATTCACAATGCAAGAGTTTATATTGAATAAAGTAAAAGATGTTAACTCACATAATCTGAACCTTGAATGATTCTGTTAAATAGAAAATTAAAATAAAGTGTAATTTTTATTTTTGTTTATACATTTTAAAATTTTTATAAAATAATTCATTTTTTCTATTTTGACGACGAACCCCTTTCCCCGGCTGCGGTATATGATGGATTATCGTCATCATCCCAACATTCAAAACCTGTGAAAGGTCACCACGGTAGAAGGCGATAGAAGGAATGGGAGCCGATTTAACTTTTTCATATTGCTCCCATTGTTTTAGTTTTTCTTGCATTTTTTCATTTCGATCTCTCTCGGCCTCTACAGGATGACACTTCCACATATGCAATGACAATCGATGCCGCAGCATTACGTGACAAGGATCTACCCTGCACTGCACCATATCTGTAATTTAAGATAACAGAATTAATACTAACCAGTTAGTTAAATTTTTCAATTACCTTTTGGTATCTCGTTTTTGTACCCGTTCATGTTTTACTGTCTGATGGTAGATATGAATAATAATCTTGCTAGCTTGGTAGATATGAATAATAATCTTGCTAACTTATGTCAAATATATATAATTAGCCTCTCTTTTCTAACCCACACCTTTTAAAATTTTAATTCCTAATGAGGTGAGAGGACGTATTTTTAAAAATGGTGTTAAATAACTTCCCTAATGAGGAAAATGTTCCTTTTCATATTTCTTAATTAATGCTTTACAATATTTTTCTGAGTAATCTCCTAGAAAAAATAACCGCTTGTCTTGACTTGTTTATGATAATTGTAGTGTTTAACGCTTAGTCATTAAGATGTTATAAGCAAACATGTATTTTGAATGTGGAAATAGTAAAAAAACTTTATTTTAAAAAATATTCATAATTACATCTGTTATAACGTTTAAATAAAAACCTGATTCATAGTTCTAGAGAATCAAATAAACCAGACAATCATAAAAAAATCTTTAACGAATGAGATGCTGTTTCTAATAATTTAATTTAGATTAAAAAGATTTATTTAGTTAAATATACTCATAAATCGTTTATTCGTTTGCTAGAAAAATAGTTACAATAATGAATCGTATTCAAACGTATTTAATTTAATTTTTAAATGAAACTACTAATTCTATGAAACAACTGGACAATGTTTAACTTCATCATTACGTTTTTAATTATACAATTTGCATATATTTAAATCTATTAAGAAGTTGGCGGAATCTAAAGTGTTAGGTGAAGTTGGTGGAATCTAAAGTGTTAGGTAATAAGTAATTTATTTTATTTTAAAAAACCAGAACTTAAATGAAAATGGCACTTAATAAGAAAACAAACAAACGTATGTGTTAGTTCAATTTTTATTGAATTAAATTTCATTTTGTATTAATTTCTTTAACACTGAAGCATCTTCTTTTTGAAACTATTAAGAAATTTGAAAAAATGTTAATCTTTTTATACGCATTAGAAAAATTTGAATGTAACTACTTGAGTAAGTTTAAACGTCTTTTCTATAAAAATTTGAAGCCCTAATAAATTATTGATCAGTGAATTACACACATCAACATTAACCACTTTTAAAATAAAGTTTTTTATCTTGTTAAGACTAATTGATTAATTTTTAAGACCTTATTTAAAACAGACTTTTGTACACCAAATAAATTTCTATGTTATTATTATCTATGTTTCTGTTACAACGTTTAAATAAAAAAAAACCTGATTCATAGTTCTAGAGAATCAAATAAACCAGACAATCATACAAAATTCTTTTGTATTCCTTTATTAATCAATTGATTAAAACATTAATACTGTAAAATAATTGTTTATTTTTGAATAATTACAATAAATTTTTATAAATCGTCCCTTTCATATTATGCGCCAATGCCACTATGTCCCCTTTACATTTTTTCCTTAATGTCGAAACGTAATTTAGAAAATCGCCGACAGGATTGTCTTTAAAAATGTGTTCGCGTTTTCCACAGATTACGCAGTCTTGATTGATGTCTTCGACGTCAATGCAAGATTTGCACACTTGCTGTGCCACACATAAGGTGGGAATATGCATAAACATATTCGGAACATCATCTACAGAAGTATCCTGCCGACATTCAAAATCATAGAAAACGAAAACGAAATTTTGATCAAGTTTTTCTTATTGACTGGATTTTGAGCCATGAAACATAAATGACGGACCGGTTTTTCACTTTTACAGTGGGTGCAATACCGGTATCCGCATTTGTGGGCGGCTTTTTCTACCCAAACACTATTAAGACAGGATTTGCATCGTTTGAAAATCTTGCACAAATTTTTTGTATGTTCAGCAAAACATTCGGGTCCGCGGAAATCGCGATGACAAGAATTGCACGGTATACTTTCAAGATTTAGGTTACATGGAGGAGAACTATGACAAGCCGGACAAATGTATTTACACCCCTTATGTCGAATTTTATCATTTGTACGCGTTCGGCAAAGCTCGCAAAAGTAAGTAGTACTAAAAGTGGTACAAAGGTTTGTGATTACGTTATAATGGTTTTCTTCCAAAATCAAGTTTAAAACCACCCTGTCTGCACTACGAGGACCCTCATAATAAACAGTTTTCCCCAATCTGTGGTTATAAACTACAATAGTGTACTTTACCAAATAGTCCTGGAATTGCTGTATATGGCCTCGATCGCCGCCGTTGGTTAAATCAACACCTGCAGCTTCGCACAGATCTTGAACTCGAGCATGCATGACTGGGTTGTCGTACCGAAGTAGAGTTTTCAAAAAGGGCTCGTTTTCATTTACAGCTATCGCCGCCACGAGCGCTCTTGCCAAACACAGGTTGTCCTGGTTTTCGATGACGAGGACCCCTGTCTTGCGCCGGCAAAACTCCTCGTAGCTGACGCCCGTCATTCTGTTGCGACCCATCCCTCTAGGTAGAGAAACGCGGTCGACATGCAGACGTAGAGCATCAGCGGTGAAGAAATTTGCGTTACTTTGTAGAATTTTTTCCAAGGTTGTCATGACCACTTTGGAATCGAGCTGATCTCTACGTCTGAAGGAGATGCCCACCGGTTTCTCGGAGAAGTTATCGTTTCTAAGAACGAGTCCAACACGATCAGAAGGATCGGCGCCAGCTAAGACGTGGTTTAGCACTTCGTTAAAAGCGTTCTAAAAAACAGAAAAATGTAAATACATTTGAAATTAAATTTGTTAAATAAAATTACCTCTAGCCATATCGTAGGGTTTACAGTTGTATCCACATCTTTAAATTTAAAAACCATTGTCCGCCCCATGGCTTTAAATTTTTTAATTTCTTTTTCACCCTCGCCAATGAGGGTGAAAAACTTGAAAATAGGATTTAAGTCCATTGATCCTCAATAATCTAGAATGAGTGCGTGTTAGAATACGGTTGTATTATTAAATCAACACTTACGTTAGAACAAGCGGTGGATGTCGATGGTGGTGGTGTAGAATCAATGTTAAAATATTTGTCCGGCGCCAATGTAAAATCTTGGACGAACTTTAATAAATATATGTTAGAATATAATTTTAAAACAAAAATACAAAAACTTACATTATAATTCGAAGTCGATGGTTCAGGATCAACCTGGAGTAAACACGTATTAGATGAAATTGTAAAAATTAAAAAACTTACTTCGGAGGTGTTATCTATAACGTCCGTCATCATATTTACGTCTGGTACGTGGTGGACTAATTGTACCGGTGGCGTAGGGTTAACACCGAGCTAAAATACCATATGTTAGAAAAGTAATTTTAAAAATTATACAAAATAACGTACCTTAATGTCACAAACGTTTTTAATAAAGCGTTCGAAGAGGTCTAAGTCTTCTAGATCCACGGTGTCACCATGAACCAACATTCTCTCACAGATGTGATCGTAAACTTCACCAACCTCACTATTCGTAAAACACCTCGGGCGTACAGATTCAACAAAGTTTTCACAAACATTCTGAAGAGTTTATTCCGAATTGAAACAATAGGAATGAAAAAAAAGCGAGGACACCGTATTTATAAGTTCACCGACGTCTCCATTTAAAAAACTCATTAAGACCTGGAAATTTTAATTATACCTATCACATTTATTGTGAATAACAACTTACATAAATATTTTATTTATTTAACATATTTTGTTGAAATAAAAGTTTTTATCACGTTGAGATTAATCAATTGATTTTATAAACCATCTTAATTCTTAAATGTGATTTTTACATTTGCAAAAATCGTGATTCTAATGCTTTTAATTTCGTTGCATATGGTGAATATACGTACGTTATGAGTTATAATTTTGAAAGTTGTTTTGCATTGTTCTTTGAAATTTCCATAATATTTAACGACTTGTTTACGATGTTTTACGTGAAATGTAGAGTATAAATTGATGGTGTCAGCACGTTTTAATCAATATGTTAGTGAATAGAATCATCCCCAAAGAAATGGTGAGTACAATTTTTTATTAAAATGTAAATGTGTGTATTTGTTTTGTTGTGAAACGTTAATATTTTTAAATTTGTGTGATATGCAATTTTAATTCGTCATAATTTGTACATTTTTGTACGTTACAACTGTATGTTTTCTTTTGCTAACGTTTTTAAAATTCAATTATTCTTTCATACTCTATTTCAATTTTTGTGTTTAATTTTTTATTTCATTTTGTAGATGGTGAAAATTATTAAACGTCGAGAACTGAAACTTTTGCATCCGATTTTGAATACCAGAAGGAAGATTTGGTTTACGTCATCGTACTCGTCGACGGTTCGAGAAATTAGTGGTGCAACCCTTGTGTGACAGCTGATTAGAGATGATGATTTATATTTTTATGAAATATTTATATTGTTTGTAAAACAGAAAATAAATATTACTTTATTGATTTTATTTACCCAAGTATTCAAAGGTGTGAATTATTAACTTCAATTCAGTAAAACAAACTTTTAATCTTAACACTCATATTAATTTTTCAATTTTCGATTACTTTGTTTATAAATCTAGTTTTTTTAAATTTAAATTCATAACGTAAAACAGAGAGCGAGATATATTTTTGTTTATTGTAATCCACTTATACAATAACCTGTTTGTTCTTTGATTTTAAAACGTCATTCGTGTTTTTGTAAATGTGTAAAAGACAATTCAGTAAAACAAACTTTTAATCTTAACACTCATATTAATTTTTCAATTTGCGATTACTTTGTTTATAAATCTAGTTTTTTAAATTTAAATTCATAACGTAAAACAGAGAGCGAGATATATTTTTGTTTATTGCAATCCATTTTTACAATAATCTGTTTGTTGTTTGATTTTTAAAACGTCATTCGTGTTTTGTAAATGTGTAAAAGAGATATAAATATATTTTGTCTTGTTTGTTTATTGTTTTATTTTTATTTTCGTAACTAAATCATATTACCCATCTAAAACATATGTTAAAATGGCGGTCAGAGTAATATTGTTATTAGTGTTTGTGGCGTTGTTTATCAATTTTTAGTTTCTAACTACGTCAAGATGGTGTTAACGGTTCGAACCTCGGAATGTTCAAGTTTTTAATTTAACAAGAGTTGTGTAAATTCAATCAACATCAACCTTAGGGTATAA
This sequence comes from Abscondita cerata, assembly GCA_030710515.1. Classification (NCBI taxonomy): domain Eukaryota; kingdom Metazoa; phylum Arthropoda; class Insecta; order Coleoptera; family Lampyridae; genus Abscondita; species Abscondita cerata. Next base: position 85,408 of record JALBCR010004801.1, on the reverse strand, counting down.
TTTAAATTTACCGTTGATTCGGTAACCATATTGTATCACCATGTTTAAAATCATACGCCATCCGTTTACATATCAAAATAGCGCTCGGTGATTGTTATTCGTGTTGGTGAAATAGTTTATAATGTCCGTCATCCATGTTTGTGGAATAGGTTATAATGTTATGTATGCATAAGAGTTATATGTTTTATTCTGTTTGTTTTATTAAATTTACAACTGGAAACTTGTAGATTGAATCAACAGGAGCCTCAGGGTATAATTCAAAACAACAGCCATACCGCCATGTTGGCTCGTCATGTTTGAAATTAACCGCTAAACATTAAAATTTTGAAAATTTAATTTGATAATTAATTTAATTAAATTCATCATTAATTCGATATCCAATCATCTTCATCTCAAATAATCATCTTCATCTCAATCATCTTTACAGCTATATACAACCTTTACATCTCATTTCCTAACTGTCGCCGTAGCCTAGTGGTTAAAGCCTTGGCTCGGTAATGCAATGGTTGCAAGTTCGAATCTCAACCAAGTTTTTAAATTCATAAAAAACTTTAGGACGCCATGATGGGACGCCATGTTGGAAATTCAAATCGACCGCCGAAACATCCGCCATGATGGAAATCAACTTCAACAACAACAGCCTAATGAGGTGAGAGGCCGTATTTTCCATTGACGTCTTCAAAACAAAACAAGTAATTAAATAGAATGCCTGCGTCAACAGCCTGTTGACAACAACAGCCTAATGAGGTGAGAGGCCTAATTAGGGAACTGCCTGATGAGGTGAGAGGTAGGTGAGAGGTTGTTAGCCTAATTAGGCTTTGCCTAATTATAGCCGCGGGGTTTGAAGGTGCCCTCATTCTACTATTACTTAAAGTGGTAATGTCATTGAAATACACCAAGAAGAGCATAGGACCAAGTACCGACCCCTGCGGTACACCGGTAGAAATTAGTTAAAAATTAGATTTACAATTATTAAAGTATACATATTGAGGTCGATTACTCAAATAAGATTTTAATAGCAAAATACTTTTGTGTTCAAAGTTATATTTGGTGAATTTACGTAGAAGAATAGAATGACTTACGCAATCGAATGCTTTTGTCAAGTCTAAAAAATTAGAAATACATATATATTATTGGCCTCGAAACGTTCCAAAACCGCATTGGTTAGTTTCAGAATTGCACTAGAACTGGATTTATTTTGACGGAAATATCAGAAAATAGATGATTCTCTTCAAAGTAGTGCATAATTTGAACTTTTTGAAAAATTTTTGAAAAAACTGGTGTAATGGACAGTGGTCTGTAATTTAAAATCTCCTCCCTATCACCCTTCTTATATAAAGGGACGACCTTAGATACCTTCGATTCATTAGGAAATGTTGATTCTTGTATACAGGCATTAATAATTTTTGTTAAGGAAACAACAATGACATTTAACACAGTTTTTACAACATTAGCAGTTATACCAAAATGATCTTTACAACCACTGTTATTAATGCCTTTTATAATATCACGTACCTCATTATATGATACCTAGTTCGCGAAAAGCAAAAGACAGATATTTGTTTATATTGTAATTATGAAAGTAAGTAATCGGATCGTTTTTCTGAACAGGAAGAGCTGCACTGATCTTATCCGCAAATTTCAACAAAAAATTGTTAAACTGATTAGAGTTAATATTTCATGCATATTCTGACTGTTAAACCAAATATTAGCAGTGCTACATAGTGTTGGCTGCTTTTGCACTTTAATAGGAAAACTAGAATGAAATCAATTAATATAAAAATATTTAAAAAGCTTGTGAATTTATCTTCCGCTGACAAAAGATTATCACTTGTGAAAGAGAAATAGTTTAGAAATATTATTATTAGGTATAGAAGTGTAAGTGGAAAAACGAATAACTTGAGCGAAATGGTCTGATATTCCTGCGTCAAAAACACGTATCTGAAAATTGAAACCTTTGTTGAAATTAACGAAAATATTGTCGGTGCAATTATTGAATCTCGTATTATCAAATATTGTGGGATAGAAACTATAACTATGCAACATATCAACAAGATAAATAGCTTGATTATCCTTAGAGCCAAATTTAACATTAAAATCACCACATAAAATAACAATATTTCCTAAATATTTAGTTTCGACAACAATATGATAAGAGTGTCAACGAATACGTTAAAATTACCAGCAGGAGATCTGTAAACTGTGAAAGTAATAATATTACATTTTTAATTAAAATACCTGAAATTTCTCAATCAATTTCATTTGAAAGTCCTTTAGTAACAACAACAGGATCGCATTCAATTTAAATCCTGCTTAGAATCATAACACCCCCATGTAAATGAATTTGTCTTGAAAAATGAGACACCAGTTTAAAATCATTAACACTAATAACATTAGCAACATTGTCTTTTAACCAATGTTGTGACAAACACAATACATTCACGTTTTTGTTTAATTTCAAAATAGCATCTAATTCCAAGGTTTTATTGGATACCGATTGAACGTTTAAATGCATAATCTCGTACTGTGAAGGATAAATAGGCGAATCAACTACGTTGTTTCGTTTATCACTAATGGTGATTTGTGCCGTTGACAAAGTTTGTCCAGATGCGGAAAAAACTTACCAATGGTTACTTCAGATGGCTATATATTAGTAAAGGGTGCGGCAGAGAGAACGGGCGGTTTTAAAAAAATCATAAAATAGTTAATTTTTACTCAAAAACAAATTTATTGATGCAATCAGGTTCGCAAGGAAATAGCACTTGAGACAGTCAAGTGTGGAAAACCACATCAGGCATGTGGTGACCGAAATTGTTGGAAGTTCGCGTAGACTCTCTCCAACATCGCTCTCTCAACTTGGGCGACTTCCACGCGAATTGCGTCCTTCAATTCGTCCAGAGTTCGGAGCTTGTTCTCGTATACTCTAGCCTTGAGGTGTCCCCATAAGAAGAAATCGCATATGAATAAATCTGGGGACCGAGAAGGCCAATGAAGATCGCCAAACCTGGAAATAAGGCGACCAGAAAAAGCGAATAACGTCCATTAATGCTCTGGCTGTGTGGGCGGTCGCCTCATCCTGCTGGAACCACACACGTCGGGTTGGAAAACGTCGCCGTCGTAATTCATGGAAAAGAAGTTGGTGATCATTTCGACGTAGCGCTCTGAGTTCACGGTAACAGCACGACCATTATCGTCTTCGAAGAAGTAAGGGCCAATGATGAAAGTTTGCGATACAGTGCACCAAACTGTTACTTTTGGGCTGTGCAGCGGTCTTTCGTGTAACTGTTGCAGATTTTCATTAGGCAATTCTGCTGGTTAACCATGCTGTTTAGGTGAAAGTGGGCTTCGTCACTCATTCACTCATGAACAAAATAAGGTTATCATTTTGATCAATCAGTGCTTCCATCTCAAGTGCGAAGTTCATTCGTTGTCATAACCTCCAGGCTGTAACTGTTGCACAATGGCTAATTTGTAGAGTGAACGCGGAGATCCATACGCAAAATTCGCCTCACCGAACGATTACTGAGGCGAAGTGCAGTTGCATGTTTCCAAGCAGATTGAGTCGGACTGCGAAGAAAGGATTGTTGAACGATTTCAACATTTTCAGGAGTTTGAACTGTTCGCGGAGCTCCTCTTGGTCTTCTGCTGATTAGTTTACCACGCCTGCAAAGTGATTCAACCCAACGAAGAATGGTGTTTCAAGAGGGATCAGCACTATTCCGATGAATGTTGAAGTGGCGACGAAACTCACGCTGTACGACGGTGACTGACTTATTATTTTGGACGAAACAATCATAGGCAAAAACGCGGTGCTCCACAGTCCAAGGCTCCATGACGACAACTGGAATAACTGAAACACGAACAATGCTATAAACTCACGAATCAAACGATACCTTTCCCACCACTCTCGTAGACGGAGGGGGAGAGTACTACCCATCTCAAAAACGTCCGTCCTCTCTGCCGTACCCTGTACAATAGATAGATTGAACATATTCTTTAGGCACAGATAGTTTAAAACTGTTGTATGTTTCAGGGTATTTGGATTGCATTTTTTTTTCATTCACCTGCATGGACACCATTTTTTAAGAGAAAAGAAATTAACTCTTCTTTAGTAAGGAAAGGTTGTAACCTACTAATATAGAAATGTTGTAGGCATGTAACGCCATTAATATCTATAACAAATGTATTTGTACCACATAAGAGCGACTTTTTACGGGTATTTCGCTTTTTCTTCATTATCCATTCATCTTGGGATTTATCGATACCTATCGTTGACTTTAACAGAAAATTGGTTAATCTTAGTTTTAATACGCAATTCATTATCAGGAGAAGTTCAATTACCATTCACAACTTTATGCGCATATGTGCAATGTTTTGTGTTAGATTGAATACTTGAAGTAGCTTTAACCTTGATTGATTGTTGTAATATCTCCGAAGAGTTTAAAACCCATTAGTGCATAATGTGTCTTACAATGGACGGCAGTTTGTCATTTGCCTGTGACGTCATCATTACAAGTTCGGATTTGTAGTTGCCTGAGAGTGCTCACAGTACGTTGTTGAATACCGTCGTTGCAGTTGTTTTGTGAATTTCAATCTGTACAGTGCACTCATTGTATTATAATGGACCCGAATTTATATTCTACCAGACACGGAGGGTATGTGATGTTTTACTTTATACCATTACACTTACTTTCACTTTTACTTACTTACTACTTTGACTGTAGTTATATACAATAATTCCAATAATTAGTTTTGTTTGACTCCCATTCATCATTCTTAGAATTGCATTTATGTGTTGCGTCCCTTATAATGGACACTATGCAGTATGGCGCTATAACAGTAGATTCATTTCAGTTTGTCTTTGCCCCAACTACTAGAGCTTTTGGAAGAAGATAAACATAATAATCAACCAACACAAGTGTATATGATTCCTCTAGATGAAAAGTCTGAAGAAACTGAAGTGGATAGTGATGATTTGGACCAAGAAAATACAAATCCAAATCGCATTTCTAAGGGCATTCTGAACCAACCATGCGAGGCACGCTATAGTGATTCCGATTTTAATGAAGATGATGGCAATATTCCTATATCCATTATAAGAAATAATTTACTATTACAAAACAGTATTGCTTCAGAACTTCCTTCTGCGTCAAGTACGCAGAACTTATTCACGAATTTAAGTCTTCCTCCAGTAAAACGTCCGAAACTTATCCCAAAATGGTTGGATAACGTGCCTACCTATAAATTGAATTTAGATTATGTTCCTAGACAACCGTCAGCTGCGTGTTCTGCATCAGAGACAATCCTAGATTTTTTCAATATTTTTTGGAATGAATCTATTGTGTCTAAAATTGTAACACAGTCAAACATATATGCTCATCAAAAAAACTTAAATTTAAGTCTACCCTCAGATGAACTGTATGTCATTTTTGAGACAATGTTATTGTCAGGATATTCAAAGTATCCTAATAAACGAATGTATTGGTCAAGTTGTGACGATGTGCCCAAACTATTATATGAGGATGTATTGATATCTAGTTAGCCTAGACCAGTTCCTTGCATAAACAATATATTGCGTTACCATAGCAACGAACAATAACTTATTAGAAGTGTCAGTGTAAAGTTTGACGTCAAAAAAGTAAACCAGAGTCACGCAATAAACTAAATAAAAAAAGATGTCCACCGAAATTGTGAAAATCGAAAAATTGGAGTATCGAGCCATCACCTGTATTTAAAAGGGTTAAGAGGTAAGCAGATTTACGAAGATATGCTTAATACCGTTGGTGATCAATGTCCTTCGTATGCGACCGTCAAAAATTGGAATGCAAGCTTCAAAAGAGATAAATTTTCCATTGAATTGATCGATATTTTCGGGTACTGACCAGTTTCTGTGTCAGTACCCGAAAATATCGATGCAGTTCATGACATGATTTTATCAGACCGTCGAATTGGGCTAAAACAGATATCTGAAGCACTGAATATTACATACGAACGCGTTCATCATATGGTTCACGTTAATTTGGACATGAGAAAAATTGCTGCAAAATGGATCCCCAAATGTTTGAATGTTGACCAAAAGCGTGCAAGGGTAGAAGCATCGCGTTTAATCTGTGCTCGATTTGAAAACAATGTAGACTTCTTAAACAGAATTGTTACTATGGATAAGACTTGGGTACATTTCTACAATCCAGAAACAAAGCTACAATCGATGGAATAGCGACACTCTGGTTCTCCAAAACCTAAGAAGTTTCGTGTCCAAAAATCTGCTGGAAAAGTTCTTGTTTCAGTTTTTGGGATTGCCATGGAGTAATCATGATTGATTTTTGGATAAGGGTAGAACAATAACTGGAGATTACTATTCGACATTACTGACCACTCTACGGAAAAATATTAAAGAGAAAAGACGCGGAAAGCTATCCAAAGGTGTTTTGTTTTTGCAGGACAACGCCCTGCACACAAATCTCATGTTGCCATGCAAAAATTCGTGATTTAGGGTTTGAATTACTAGAACATCCCCTTATTCACCCGATTTGGCTCCGTCCGACTATCACCTCTTTCCTCAACTGAAAAAAAGTTTAAAAGGTCGTACAATTTCTAGCAACAAGGAGGTAATAGAAGCTGTCGAGGTCTGGTTTGCAGAGCAAGAAGAAACTTTTTTTTGGAAAGGTCTAGAGACGTTGCAGGTTCGCTGTAATAAATGTATCCAATTAAGAGGAGAATATGTTGAGTAATAAAATATTTTGACATTGAAATTTTGTTTGGTTCTATAGTAGGCTAAACATTTTTCAATATATCCTCGTACAATAGCATGAGACTAAACAGGTTCGATACATTATTGCGACATTTACATTTTAGCGATAATGCTTCGATTGATAGCACGGACAAATTGTATAAATTGCGACCAATTATAAACCAACTGAATGAAAAGTTTATAGAACATGGCGGTTTGGAAGAAAATATCTCAATCGACGAGAGCATGATACCATATTACGGTAAACACTACGCCAAGGAATATATAAAAGGGAAGCCGATCAGATTCGGCTTCAAGAATTGGGCATTATGCACTAGTAGTGGGTATTGTGTATCCTTTGAAATATATACAGGAAAAACAGGAAATGAGCAACAATTTGGATTAGGAGGAGATGTTGTACTCTCACTTTTAGAAAGAGCGAACATTGGCCCTAATTTGGGATATAAAATATTCTTTGACAATTACTTCACTGGATTACCATTACTTACTCATTTATCGAGTTTGAATATATGTGCAGCGGGTATGATTCGAGAAAATAGGATGGATAGAAAAGTGTCCTTTTTCTGATAACAAGTCATGGAACAAAGAAAAAAGAGGAGCATACAAGTTCATTGCAAGTGAAAATGTCTTACTAGTTCAATGGAAGGACAACAAAGTCGTTACCATGGCTAATTGATCAGCACAAAATGATTTCTATTTATAACAACGGCATGGGAGGAGTGGACAAAATGGATGGGTTAGTAGCACTTTATAGGACAAGGATTCGGCAACGAAAGTGGTATTGGCCTATTTTTGCATATTTATTTGATGTGACTGTCACTAATGGGTGGTTGCTAATGAAGAAACAGAGGCCCAAAGATGCAAATTGTTCAAATCTATTAACATACAGAAGATATTTGGCACAAAGCTTGCTAGAGAAATATGGCACCAGACCTGCAAGAGGCCGAACATCCACAGTAACTTCAGACATTAGATTTGACAACATGGGACATCTTGTTCTTTATTCTGAAAGACATAGAAGATGCAAATAATGTGGAAAGAAGTGTAATTTTACTTGCGAAAAATGCACTGTTGGTTATGCATCCAAAAGATTGCTTCAAATTGTACCACTCGAAATAAATCTATTGTGAGATAAGTGTATGTTTTTGATTCATAGTATTAGTATTATTATTGTGCGAACATATCGGAATATATGTTTCAATAAGCAGCTGTCTGTAGATATATTTATGCGTACATTGCACAACTCATGCCTACCCTATTTCACTGTTCATTATGCATATAGTCCATTTAAATGGACGTCCAGTTTTAGCAAAATTATCATTCCAACAATTTTTTTTGTAAATGGTATATCAATTTGAAGGCAACAGTAATACATTAATGTGATGTTTCTATTTATTTTTTAAAAAATTCCTTCATGCACTAATGGGTTAACTTCAGTATTTTTTTTGCGGTAGAAATTGTATTGATATCAGGATTTATTTGTGATGGTGGTGTTTTATTTAATACGCAATTATGATTATCGATATTCAAATTCAAATCTTAATGTACAACATCAAAAATAAATAATAATTTTTTAATAAAAAAAAAATATTGTCAGCAACCGCTTAATTAGAAACTGAAAAATTAACCCATTCGCAATATGAAGAATTTCGCAAAAAACCATAAAAAGTCCGAAATTTGCATCAATTAAAGTTTTTTCACACTGTATATCAATTTACCTTAATTTCAAATAGTAAGCTTTGACTTTAACCAAAGACGTCAGTCGGAACGCGTAGGTTTAATCTATTCGTGCGTTTCAGTGTTTTTAATAGTTAATTAGTGCTCACGATTAAATAGATCGCATAATATAAGTTTAAGTGGTTTAAGAAACTATTTGGAAGAGATTGCGAATCATTAATTATGCAACGATTTGTCTGTTAAAGTTAGGAGCATTGAATTATTCAACGCAGACGTGACAAGGTAGGATTTTATTTTCTTAACCTTTACTTCTTCATCATGAAGTTTATTAAGAAATTTAAACAATACGGTATCTGAAATTCAAGATATGAAACCTATAATTTATTTTTTTAATTTTATGTGAAATATATAAAATGGCTGTTGAGCTTCATTTTAAAATAACAATGGTTACTTGATTTTCTTTAAATAACTCGACTGCCACTTTACGCTGTAGGAAAAAAGTACCACGTGATTCATAATCATTAAGGGGAATGGGGACGTTTGGACGACGCCGTTTCGATGTGGCCGTGTTGACATTATTGGTAGGATTAAGGATTAAGTATAAGATTTTACTGATCAGTAAATGGTTCAAGCAAAAACAAATGATTTTAATAATGAGATGCTTTTCCTTATCAGGATTTGCTTAGAATTTATTATCTTGAATAAAATCCAGGTGTCATTTGTTATTTACGAATCGAGTTCGGGAAGAACTTTTTCCTACATGAGCGCATTTAAAGCGAATGCTAAAATATAGTCTTCCCGCAAAAGGTTTGTACGATATATTTTGTATTGAGTAAATAGTAAATAAAAGCAACTACTTTATGTCAAATTTTTATATAGTTAGCATGTAATAAAGTGTAGAGTGCTATGAGTTGAGGCTTTAAGTTGTAGTCATTAACATAATGGATAGATGGCACTTTGTGTAGATTTTTCAAGTTTTCATTAACAAAAAACATTGAGAAAATGGTTTTTAACAACTAAAAATTATATTTGGATCACGATGTTATCAACGGCGGATTAACCAATTTAGCGCCCTAGGCCACAAATTATAAGAAGCCCCCGGAAGCCCTATTTAATTTAAGTATTTGACGTTTCTAATTTAGAAATGTTTCCAAAATTAATTAAAACAATTTTGAAATAAAAACGAATACAAAAACAACAAAATAATGCATTATTCAAACAAAAACCACGAGGCCCCAAACGTATCAGGATTTCGTAAAACTAACTTGACGTTTACAGGGGAACATTACAATTTATTACATGTGTAATATAGTAAATAGACATTAAAGGGTCATTCCATGACAAACGATACTGAGGGTAAAAACAATAATATGTTCTTTTGCATTTAATCTGATGAATTTAGAAAAAAAAACATTCCAAATTGTAATATGCGACAAAAAAAAAGTAGAAAAAAACCCGTAATTTTTAAGTTAATTAGTCTTCAAAATCTGCAATAAAGTGAACTGGTTTAATGACTATTATGCCTTTGACTATTGGAAAATCATAAAAAAAAGAACTGTCAATATGACCACCGTTTTGCTACGTTGTGGTTTGAGGTTATTATTCGTGTTATTGGTGGAATACGTTACAGTCCCGAAAAAATTGATAATTATCAAGTAAAAGGTGTGATTTCTTGTTACATTGGCACTGTAACACACGAAACGAAAAATCAGGTAATTGTTTTATTATTATAACTTACAGATTGATTAATTAGTTTAATAATATTTAATCAAAGTAAGGTTAGGATGGTAATGATTTAAAATACTAACTAATAATTCAACAAAAGACTAATTTGATAGCTTTTTTTCATGATTAAAAACTGTAACACCCGAAACGTTTCGGGTGTTACAACTTTTTTTATACTTCATATTTCCTTGTATCTTCAATGCATGGTGTGTGTGTGTGTGTGTGCATGAGGTGATGGTTTTTTTTTTTCAGGAAGATCAACATGTCGTCAACGACAAAGGATAGACGAAAACTAGACAATGAAAAATATTCGGAACACCTACGTAAAGAGAGAGAAAGGGATGCGATTAGAAGACAAAAACAAAAGGAAAAGCTAGATCTAGATGAGGACATGAAACTTCAATAACGGTTAAAAGTGCAGGCCCGTGTGCGAGCTTTTAAAGCTAAAAAGAAGATGTTGGCCTCTAACATTTGCAACTCTCCAATAGAATCATATAAATGTGTACAAACTTTCGCAAAAGCGGTTAGAAAAATGAAAAAATCACTAGCCGAATCGCCATTAAAAAGATCTGCAGTAGTCAAGAAAGTCATTAGTAATGTGTGGGAAATAAATCTAGAAGATAATGAACAAAAAATTTAAAATAAAGGCTTCAAACTGAGGATGTGCAAGCAAAGGTGAAAGACTTTTTTTACAGAGATGATGTAAGTTGCCAAGCCCCAGGTATTAAAGATTGTACAAGTTTCAGAGATCCAAATACTGGGAAGAAAATAAAAAAGCAAAAACCGACCATGGTCACAACTATTCTTGAACCCTATGAATACTTTAAAGAAATAAATCCATATACAGGGTGTCTCAGATAAGGGTGGCAATATTTCAAGGGTACATAGAGAAACTCCAGATTAGAAATTTGAGATAATAAATCTATGTCCGGAAATGCGTTGCTTCCGATATACAGGGCCTTGAAAAATTCAAAAATTAATATGTTTTGTCTGTATTTTGAAAACGCGTTGATCGATTTTCTTAAAATTTCCAGATTATGTCAAGCAAAGTATTGGTCATATTTATGTGCCAATCTGACTCTTCTAAAAATTTCCAGGACCGGACTTTCGGTTTTCTCACTTAGTTTTAAGAGAAAAATGTAGCACGCCACTGGTTTTCCAAATATTGGAATCATTTTTCACATTCCCAATCAATTTGGAAAAGAAGCGCTCTCTTGTTTTTCTTCTCCGACGCGTCGTTTCCGCGAAAAAATAAAATCCATTTGGATGTCTTTCAAAGAGCTCATTATCGAAAAACTTCAGGTGACAATAAAAAACGTAGTGAACAATGAATATTGTCATGGCGACAACGAAAACAAAATTAATACCGCAACTGGCAAGAGGTTTGAGTATCGTTGTCTTCACCTGAACTTCAAAAACACTTGACTACCATATTAATTTTTTAATTTTTTCAAGGCCCTGTATATCGGAAGCAACGCATTTCCGGACATAGATTTATTATCTCAAATCTCTAATCTGGAGTTTCTCTATGTACCCTTGAAATATTGCCACCCTTATCTGAGACACCCTGTATAGTTATTGGAAAATCTTCCTTTTACTCTCTTAAGCCAGCTGAGATAAACAGTAAAAATGACATAATATGGAACAAATGGATTACTCAAAATAATAGACCTAAAATTAAGATTGTAACTGCTACATGCAGGGAAGCTTTTACAAAGGAACTCAAAGATACAACCGACAAATTCAGACTTCACTGTTACACAAAAAAAATTCAATCTGATTGTTTTGAGGAAAGAAAAAGTGAACTCCAAGGAAATGAAGCAGATATACTTTACTGAAAACTATGAAATCGTGCACCAAGACAAAATCCAAAGTGCACATTGGAGTCATAAACAGGTTACTATATTTACTTGTTGCATTTGGTTGGCTGGCGAAACAAAATCTGTAGCAATCGTTAGCAACGAAACAGCTCATTCTAAACAAACAGTTTGGATAATTTTTGAAGGAAATATTTGCCTATATCAAAAATATATCTGCCACCAATCCCAAAACAAAACTCTACATCTTTAATAATAACTGCGCGGCTCAGTTTAAGAATAAATTTATATTGTCTTCGCTGTATGAGCTCCAAGAGTATGCTGGAGCAACTCTACTGCAGGGGAATTTTTTTGCCGCATCACATGGTAAAGGTGCGGTTGATGGTGTTGGCGGGACTGTGAAAAGAAGGTGTTAAATCCAGGAAGGTAAACATCACTTCAGCCAAAGATTTTTATGACTATTTAAAAGATAGAAATATTGGCGTTCACTTGATTTACATTTCGAAGGACAATATTGCTAACCAATCGTCATATTTAAATGATCTCTGGGAAGATGTAAAGAGTATTGAAAACCTCCAAAAGAGACACTTTTTTGAAGTTTTAGACAAGTGTCGAACTATTATGACCAAGGAGATTGTGAACACCACTAAGGACATGTGGTCTGAAGAGTTTCTGAAACCACTAGCTGACCTTGCATTAATCAAAAAAGCAAAAATTGATAGTGCGACGGAAATGGAGCATAACGATAACGTTACTTTCACTGATGAACCAAGCTGTTCGACGTATTATTCATACAGTTGAAAATGTTAAGAGAAAACTTCGCTACAGCGAAGTATATTCAGACTCTGAGGAAGAACTCCCTACAAAATTGAGCAGAGGAGAATCCATCAATCCTGGAGATTTCATCTTAGCAAAAATTTATTCCGAAGGTCGGAAAAATGAATATCGATATGCAGCAATATGTCAAAAAGCTGTAGATGAATACGGCGAAATTCAAATAATGTGCCTGAAAGTTTGTGGTGACACAGGTAAAACCTTTATTCCAGATGAACAATATGTGTCCGATGTTCCATTAGAAAATATTTTAGGTAAGCTGCCAAATCCAAGCCTAAAAATTAAGGGGGACCATACGTATTACGAGTTTCCAAGTAAGGTCGATGTTTATGAAAAATATTTATTTGTTTTAAAAAAGCTCATAATTAAGCTGCATTATAGAAGAATTTATTGTAGTTATGTTTGTTTGTCAGTAGTTTTTTTTAAAGAAGCTGTTAATTTATGTTAAAGGAGAGTTCATTATATTTATGTTTATTTGTTCCTTACTTATTTTATAGTAGTACCTAAACTAATAAAGTAATAAAACACCGATTTCGTTCATATAAAGTGTTTAATTTATGTACTCGTAAACACCTAAAACAAAACCATGGGAACACCCGAAACAAAGTAAAAATTTATTAAAAAATAGTAAAACCTTATTTGTGACAGTAATTATGTTGTGGTAGCTGGATAGTAAATATTATACTTTTGGAGGCCTGTAACTTTTAGAAAAGTTTCCCTAAGAAAATTCGCTGAATTTCATATAAATGTAACAGTGGTCAGGTCATAGAGGCAGAAGCGTGAAACACCTGAAACGCACCTTTTCGACTTATAAAATTGTTAATCCTTAGGTATGTTAAACTCTACTAATTTTACAATTAAGATAAGACAACTACAAACGTAGAGAATAAGACATTTTAATCGCTAAAATTCAAAATACATTAAAATTTAAACTTTGGTTGAACAAATGTAACACCCGAAACGATGGAATGACCCTAAACTAGACATTTAAAAATGGTGGAATTTAAATTTAAAAATTGATCTTTCGATCCTTTCTTGAAATGATGATAATATCATCAAAGCAAACATTTTGAATAAGGTCAGATTCAATTGCCAAAATTGATAAATCTACTAATTTTTCCTGTCCCAAATTGCTTCTTAAAAAGTTTTGAACTCTTTTGAGTTTGTTGCTGGTAAACATACAAAATGCGCAAAGTAAGGTCCATATTAGGGAACATGGAAACTATTATTTCTTTGCGAATCAAATTAGATAAGAATCCAAAATTTTTAGAATTATACTAAATTTTTTCGTTTTATTAATTCTCCAATAATTGTATCTATAATGACATAAAATGTTTTAATTCGCATATATTATACCCATTAAACCATGCGTCTAGTGTGTCGCTCTCATCTGTTTAGGTTTTCCGTATTTTTGTCCTGTTTATGTCAAATTTATATAAATTATTATTGCAAGGTTCTTTACCAGCAGTTTCAAAGTAATCAAACTGATCACGTAAACTAACAATAAAGTCTAATAATAATGCATATAAACTTAAAGCACTTAGGATATTTATATCAGTGACTCGTTTTATTGAAATTCTGTAAAATGTGATTCCAAAAAACTGACATAATGCTAGTTTCTAATTTTGAAAATTTTTTAATTAATAATTTTGCTGCAGTTTTTGACGGCGACTTTTGAATGGGATCATTTGCAATTCGCTCTAAAGCAGTTGTTATATGTATGTATTCCTTACAAAGAGAGCTTTGCAAGCGTCTGCTCTCGCTGACCACCTAGTAGCAGATAGTTTTCTAACAACTTATAACTTGCCATATACTGTTAAAAACAAAAAAAATGTAACCTACATAGATTTTCCCAGAATAGTTATTGGTTTTGCACACATGTTCAACTTATTATATTTTTGTAATGTTATTTACATGTTCAAATATTTCATAAACAATGTTGATGTGATGTAGAACCAATGTTAAAATGAAATGTTAATTTGTTACTTAGTTCAAATGTTACAAAACATTGTTTTAATGTTCCTTGTTTAGTGAGAAGACGCACATTTAACTTAGATTTAAATATTGTTTAACGTGCAAGGACCGTTGTAGATGTTTCCGCTGACATAGTTGTAAGAGTTTTTTTTATAGAAAATTAATTTCGAGATTTGGACTGACCAAGGAAAAATTTGAGTCATGTCTATTTAGAGAATTAACAAACTTTTTTGGAATTAAACACACGTTCCAGAGCTTGATATCTTACCATCTGCAAACTAATGGTTTACTCGAGAGATGACATCCTATATAATAAAGCGTCTATTTGTTTCATTACTGTCTCCGAAATTAAACGTGTACTTCCAGACGTCGTAGAGACTTAAAATTCAGCATGCCGATGGGATTTGCCTTCAAATGAACGGGAAAAATCCAAAAATTTTCATTCAGGGGAGGGACCAGGAGCGTCTCCGTCCGCCGTAGGTCTAACATTATTAAATTCATAAATTAAAATTTACCCGTCAATCGACGGGCTTTTAAACACTAGTAGGTCTCTAAAAGCTGCTATTTATGTCACATTCAAAATCATCAGATTAGGTAAATATTTTGCCCACGGTTTTTGTTGCATTACGTTCTGGCTTTTCTATGGAAATTGGTGTAAGTGCAGCTGAACTTTGTTTACGGAACTTCATTAAAATTGCTAGAATTCTTTTTGGAAAGGTCCAGTTAAAATTTGTTAAATATTATTTTATAAATAAACTATACGTGAACATGTATCCTCGGTTTTATGTTAATTATTTTTTAAAAAGAAGGTTCTTAATTTGCCAAGTTTCAATAAAAATGTATATTTTGATTTTTATGAATTCTATACTAGACACTACGTGAACTTATTACTAATCTTACAATACAATTAGAAAGAAAAGATTCTAAAATTTTTCAGACGAATTCAACTATTTAGTATTCCTCGCTGTAGATATAAGTTCCATTTATTATTGTAGACGTTATTCTATTTAAAAGAGGAAAAATTATTCTTTTGCATTTTGGTGGAACCTTTCATTAGTGGCAAAATTCGCCATCCATATACGTATGTTCCTATTTATTAAATTCATTTTCCCTTCAAAGTTTGGACCATTATAGTCAGGGGAAATTGTTCTGAAAAAAGGGGTAGGTAAGTGAAAAATAATCGTGCATACCGAAAAAACCTATAGGCTTGTGTATACATCTGAATTTTCGTGAATCCGGACCGTCCCCAGAATGACGAAAAGGGTTAAATTCCTTTGATCGACTACCGAGCGATCCAAAGTGATTGTTTTGCGCGGTACAATTTTAACCTCTCGACCAAACTCAAAAAATTTAGCACGGTATCGCGAGTTATAGCCGATCAATGGAATTTATCCCTTTTCGTGATTAGGGAGGAGGGGGGGCAATCAGATCTCGAACACTCACAGTTATATTCAGCAAGGACCCACCTTATGTGATTTTTTATCCATTTGCGCCATTATTTCCCACTCAAATGACAATTTCTTTAGACTATTATTATATTTCTTATTTAACAGGCGCAAGTATGTCTTACAAAACCAAAAACAATTTTTATTTAATTATAAGATATAAAATTTATTTACCACAATCAGTGATACACGTGATTCATAATAATTTCTATTTCGCAAGCTTTTTTTGGTGAAAATAAATAGTTTCTGATAAAATACGTTTCATTTCCACGAATCTTGTAAATACCGAACTACCATGTAAAGGGTGCTCGTTCACGTAAAATTCGAACTCCATACTTTTCCCATTCGGTAGAGTTAATCCATAGTTCATGAGCCGTTTCTAAACATGATAAAATTGAAGCACCTTTCCATGCGGCCATTGCTGGATCCATATCTCTAGGATTCGTAATAATATCAAGTTGTTCTGCAAACGATTATTCATAATTTAAATTTTTTTCTTGAAGTAGTTATGTCATGCAAATCTCTTACCGAATACCGTTCGTGTGTTGATTGAATCCGTTAATTTTTTAAGTGATTAATTAATTCGAGTGGGACGCGTAACAATCAACATACTCGGGATATTATAAGTCAAAATTTTCAATATTTCGAAAGTGATTTATAAGACACGAAACTAACACTTTCCGTTGTCACGTGGTACACTATAATAATTTTATCTCTCATAATTACCTGCCCTGTAGAGATACGGAATTTGAAGCGAGATTCTGTTTTGCAACCAGGTGCCAATCCCTGAAAATTTCATTCCACCTCCAACCACCAATATACAACCATACATTTTTCTTTTTAAATCTTCAGTAGCTACAACAAAATTATCAAATAATGTTAGATGGATCATTAAATAAATCAACTTACGACATCTGTCAATACTCTGTAAAACAGCCTGATCGAGTCCTAAAATTTGTCCAGGATTAACAACGAAATCCTTCTCGGCGGTCGACGCAACCATATCAATAGCATCAACAACAATATCGTCATCGTTCGGATTATTTCCGGCATTATTTGGATCTAACTCATTCAGCATATCGGACGACTGTTCTAAATTTTCTTTCATGCCTTTTCGCTTAACGTTATCAATTATTATAACATAATACATAAAACATAGTCAACATACTCGGGTTTCTCTAAGATAATTTTCATCGTGAGGATCTTCTGGGTCGCCTAAAGACCTTTTTTGTGTGACTACTACTTTACTTCCTGTTACGCCAAACAATTCGGGACTGAACAGACTGAGCGGTGCTACAATACACTCGTCTCCTACTTGTATTGTATACTGCAAGACGGGTCTTTGTGGTTGTTTTAAGACAAACGTCTTCTCCAAAGATCCGCAAACGTCCTTAAGCAATAAAAACATTAAGTAAATTCTCAAATGTACGTGGTGTCCCATTTTCGACACTTGTTCAAGGTATTTCTGTAATTATTAGTGGTATCAAAAATAATACATGGGTCATGTGCTCTTCTTGGGTCAAACTTAAATTCGTAAAATAAAAAAATTAAAAATTTAAAAATGACCCTATATTTTCGTAGTTAAAACGGAGTCAGGTAAAAAAGTTATCGGAGCTAACCTCATTTTTTTTAAATGGAACACCCTGTATAGTTTAATCTAAAAAGATTTGAAATTCCCTTTTCAAAAATATAACACACCACGGATAATATTGGTTTCCTAAGAGATTTATTTAAACTTTATGACTTTAAATTACAGTAGGTCATGAAACAAAAGCTGTTAGAAACAAAACGAAATAGCAGTTTCAAATTGAGGTAAAAAAATAACGGGAAACATCGCAAATGTTTGAAAGCTCCTCCGTGCAATGGTGTTATTTCTGCAAAGGTTTCATGAATTTTTTGATCGAGTTGTTCTCGGGTTAAGATGACTTCTTTATAAATTTTATTTTCCAACACTCCCCAAAGAAAAAAATCATCTCATTCAAAGTGCATTATGGGTAGGAGTGCCATCTTGTGGAAAGTAAATCTCTATTACTTGTTTTCTTTATTATAAGTTTTTGATCTCGGCTTCGCAAAAGAGCCGTATGTTCCAGTCGTCGGAATATGTCCATCTTTCCGGATAGCGAACCAAATGTAAATTTTGCGCCATTTCTTTGTTTTTTCCACTTTCTATAAACTGACATCGTATCAAATTTTTCAAAATGTTAATAAGTAATTTTAACAAACGCTTATGTAAAATTGAAATGTTAATAACAACTGTCAACTTAGTTTTGTTTCTAGGATATTAGCTTTTGTTTCATGGACTACTGTGGTTTATTAAATAAATCGCCTAGAAAACCAATATCATCCATGGTGTGGTATATTTTTGAAAAGGAAATTTAAAATGCTATCTTTTTAGATCAAAATATACAGGGTATTCCATTAAAAAATGAGGTTAGGTCCTTAAACTTTTTTACCTGACCCCGTATACTCATTTTGGAATCGGATTATAAAAAACTTTTGTATAAAACATTCTTCTGTATCTGTTTTAACAAACATAATATAAGGTAATTTTAAAATTGACAATTTTTGATTTTCCCCTGTATCTCTTAAGCAAGCGAAAACTTTCAAATTTTGAATATACCATTTTAAGTTTGACCCAAAAAGAGCACGAGACACCTATATTAGCACTAAGGGAGATATCCTGTCAAAGTGTCGAAAATGAGAAATCTAACTAACTTACTAAATTAACGTGACAAAAATCTTCCTTTAATTTCCTAAGCATCATAGTATCCAACTTGTTCGTATCACTACAACTTTTATATGGAAATGCACACTTTTGCAAAAGCCAATAAAACACTTGAGTAATATCACCACCTCCATAATCTAAACGTACCTAATGCATTCGTGTAAATAGATATAAACTTAACATAATCGACTACAATTACTCTAGTATTTCGATGACAAATACCATCTTCTACACATGAAACAGACGTTTTTTGATCACCCACATCCACGACACACGCATAACTCAACCCTGACCCGAAAGTAGCTGCAACGTGATCCTATAAAAAGTAAAATTTTTTTAGGCGTCCATAATAAAACTTACTTGGACTAAGAAGCAACTAGAAAACCCCATATTAATAAGTAATAAATTTGTTAACTCCCTTAAATGTGTTCTATTATACACATCTGGTACGATAAGCACAGCTTTATAATGGTTTAAGTCCTTCTTGTCTATAAACAAATAAGTCTGGAGAACATAAGACCAAATAGCTTCTAAATCAGCCATAACAGAAGTGATTGAACCTCCCGGCCCAGAGTGAATGTTGAAATCCCCCCTTTTATACGGAAAGTGTATATTAAAATCATCATCAAGATCAATTCTTAAAATCTAAAATTTAAGTAGTTATTAATTAAGTAGTAGTTGTCTAATTATTTTACTTACATCACTTCCTATAACTACATCTCCTTCGGCTTTCACCCATTCGCCACCACTAGACCTAAGTACATCAGGATGTGATCGCCTATTAAACGCAGAAATCTGTTGAGGAGGTGTAGCGTACCTTCTCCTTCCATCAGATTGCAAGCAAGACTGTAAAGTATGAGAGACTGCTAAACGAGCTTCTTCGATATCTTGTGAACTGTTCTGTAAACCAAAGTCTAACAAATGGATAAAAATAAAAAATTCTTACTTACGACAGAGTCTGCTCTTGGTGGTAAAAATGGATCTTGGTACACTTGCCCACCTTTATATCTTTTTCTTGCAATCGCATGCAATACTGTAATCGGATTTAAATCTGAGGCTCGTCCGATTCTCAAGTTCAAAGAACCTGGGTGAATGACAATAATCGATTTTGAATGTAGATACTATAAGTGAACAAACACCGCATCATTTATTAAACACAAAGTTATTATACACAATACTTCAGGCTGTGTTGCAGGAAACATTGGTAATGGCATCACTTGCTAATTTAGGTCTGAATCCTCCACCAAATCTTTTAAGATCCCATAAAATGATTAATGAATAGAATTACTTGTAAATATTGATTTCCATTGTATTAAAATATTAATACTAATTTGATTATATTAAAACCAGTTACATTAAATATTATTAAGAAAAATTCAAATGTAAAGGTTATGTTGCTAAACTACAACAATAAAAGTGGCTCCCGTACCATAACCGCTAAAATTTACGAAAAGATAAAAGCACAAAAAAATAAACCTGTAAAAGCATCATGTGGTTTTAGAGATTAAACAATAAATACAAAATCGATTTTGAAAATCTTTTAATCTATTAGAAAATTTGAATATACGACATGGTAAATCATCATTCGATAATAACAGCCGAATTCGTCTAATATATGAGCCATTGCAGAATTTATGCTGATTTAAAATTTTCAGACTTAAAATTCGGTATAAATTCGAAGATTATTTTTAAATTATTTTATCTTACACCAGCAGTTTTAATGCATTTTACTCACACTAATTTTAGTGACTAAAATAGGCTTTTATTCACTTATGACTAAAATGTTTAAAAAGGCAAATATCTGTACCCATTTATGTAAATAACCTTGACTCGCACACTCATGGTTCAAAATTGTCACACGCATTTATAATGATGTATTTCTCGCACTGATAATGTAATGTACAATTAAACAGTCCTGTCACCCAATCGTAATAAAAAAAAAATTCAAATCGACCAATAGCATCAAAATTACACTGACTATTTACTAGTAGCTAATTACAGTGACTATTTTTTTACGTTGTTTCATTGGATTTTTGTTAAAATAAATGCATAAAAAAGTTAGCATTGATTTAGTTGTTAAAGTAACGCAGCCATTTGTCTCAATATAAATAATAAAAATTCAGCACTGTCGCCATTGTGAATTTTGCTTTTGAGATTTTCTTTAACATAAGGTAAGTAAATTGGTATGAATTCTAAGAATCTTTACAATTAGTCATCTTACAGAAACCAACATGAGCACGAGATTTGGTCAAAGCTCGGCTGATTAAAGTACAAACAGCTGTCGAACAAACAACACCAGTCAACACCAAAAAAAGCAGGAACACAATATGGAAACAACTTTGGAGGACTGGGCGTATAACATGCGTAAAAAAATGGAAAAAACTACAAAGAATCTGTCTTCAAAACTTTCTGGAATGGAACCGCAGCAGTTGTTAAAAATAACAGGACACTCATCTGGAAGCTCCATCAAACCCTATCTTCAACTTGACGAAGAGCATCACGCAACCGCAATCAACAACTTAAGAAGACATACTGTTTTGTTCTCTTCATCTCAAGGAAATTGTACAATTACTTACACTAATTGCACCGTTAATTACAACAATTGTAAACATTCTTAATTGTTTAATAAAGATACATACTTTTTTGAATTTTATTTGAATTAAAACAAATACTAACAATTTGAGTTAATCCACATTTATTGAGTACTAGTATAAATTTTGAAACTATTCCAATCAATCTACATAAATCTAAATGTTGGTCACACTCTTTAAAAATATTTATTTCCATTTTTGTGTAGCTACAGTACAGTAATTCATCGAGTTCATCAACGCTCACCCTTATTAGGTAATTTTGTTTGTTAATGAAGATACAAAATTATTTAAATTAACTAATAAACTGTATGGTATTTGTAACAAAAAATAAATGTGGATTGGAAAATGCTTACACCCGCCTCGTTTAAGAAGCGCCTCATGACAAAGTTGAGGGGTGAACTTTCTAACGATGTCTTTCGGATCTCGGACATAAAAATTTAAAGTTTTTTTTAAATCTTTTGTTTTTACCATATTTCTGAGTTACCACAATGTACTCAGTTACGATTTAATTATTTATTTCTTGCTTGTATGTGTTGTATGTTTAAGATGTGATAATGGAAAGTGATTATATTGAGGCCCGTAGAACTTTTAAATTATCAGTGTCCTTCATATGCCACTATTAACAACTGAGGTGCTGAATTTAAGAGAGGTAGGTCAGATGTTAAAGATAAACACCGATATGAAACACCAATTTCTGGAAAAATGGGATAATTCTAATAGATTACTTCGAACAGGGTAAATGTATCACGGGAACTAACGTTTGTCATAAAATTACGTTGACAAAAATTTACAATACAACGCTCCTGCTCACAAGTCATTAATTGCGCTGCAAAAATTGGATGAGATTGGTTATTAATTGGTTGACCATCCACCTATTTGCTGAATTTAGCACCGTCAGACTATTATTTGTTTCCAGAACTGAAAAAATATTAAAAAAGTAAAACATTTTTGACAAATAAGGAAGCCATATGTGCAGTTGATGAATAGTTTTTTAAAATATTTAGAATTACTTTATGATCGTTCTGTTAAATGTGTTAGTCTTAAAGAAGATTTATGTTGAATAAATAAAATTTAATTTGTGCAAAACAAAGTTTTTCTGGGTCAGCTAGTTATATATACATGTGTTTGTGACATGCGCAGAACCCAAAATTACTATGATTTGTAAGTGGCGTATTACAAGTACGCGCATAAACTGTCACGTGGTCTGTCCTTAAGATTTTTTGGTTCTGCAGTAATATGTATTGTTACTGATTGCATTTACTATTTGAAAATGAGAAAGTAAAAAATCCAAATTTTCCTCAAATTGTAAAGAAACGCACATGGAAAACACTTATTTCTTATTTATTGTTGATTATTACTAGCCTGTACTCTCATCGTATCTTATCATAATGGAAATTACGTTTAAAGATCAATTAGTATTCTTAACATTATTAAAGTTGTGTATAAATTTGTTATTTGTAGAGTAACCTCTACGAACTTTCTTCCATATTTTTTCGATCTTGTTTTTTCTTGTCTGGATTGCATATGGATTCCCCCTGTGCTGCGGCTGTTGCGCCTTCAACACTTTTATTTCTCTGGGGTTCTCTATTTCAATGCCGTTTATGGCAGTGTTTTTCATCCATCCTCATAACATGTCCATACCAAATTAATTGCGTTTTTTTTACAGTTGTACTTTTTATTAGATCCATTCCGTAACTGTTTCGTTCTTTATCTTGTTTCAAAGAAAGAGACCATAAAGCTCACACAGATCTGGAATCCAATCCTAAAAAACACCCGAACGGCACCTTACGAAAATTCGTAGTAGTCATCATCAATGTTTTAACCCTTAATTTTATATAAATCCTTGTTTTATTAGGTACTACATGAATTTTTTATTTCAGTATCTCAGTATAGTTCTTGGATGGCTTTATGTCTCTTGCTTCCATTGTTTTCCAAACATTTTCAGTTAGGACGTTATCGGATGCTTTAAATATTAAATCGATCCTTCGTCGTGCATAATATCTTTCAATTATCTAAATACTTTACCAAAACAGGATCGACTAGCTCAAAACCATATTTCTGCTGTATTATTCCTCTGATTACTGTCTCACATAAGTGACCAAATAAGAACGTTACCGTAATTTCTCATACTTTTCACATTTTCTCTCGCCCTCCTTTTTTATATAATGATTTATGGTATCATATTTTCCATTCTGTAACCATTTTTCTTTGTTTATGTTGTTGTCATTCTATTTTATTTTTCCGTTTTATTCTTTATTGATTCTGCTGTTATGTTATGTTTTCTATTGCTATCATTGATCAGTCTAGACTAGATTCTAAGAGATGTTAATATTTGCATGTGTTGCTATATTATCTGTTATTAGTGTTTCTGTTGAAAGATTCCTGTAGTATGTTGTGCATTGCGTAGCTAATCTAGGTACATGCTTCTTTATTCTTTTCCGCCCATAAGTATGTCTATCTATCTAAACTTTCTGTCACATTCTTTTCTTTTTCTTCCAGTTCTAATTTTGCCTATCTGAGTCTTTTTAAGTATGTTTCTTTCTTTTTCTTTAGTTTTTGTCTACCCTATGTTTTTACTAATCCTACAACTCCTAAAACAGACCCAATAATTAATTGAGAAGACATTATTAATATAAATTTCTAGGGTCCACTGTAAAAAATATTTGCATAATATTTTTTTCTTTACAAATAATTAATTTTCAAACTCATTTTGCTACAACCTGGAAGACTGGAGACTCATTAGGGTTACACCGAATACATTTTCCTTCATAGAGAAAGTTTGTCTTTCATTTGTTTGTATCTTTTCTAAGAATTCTGTTTTTGTAAACACTTTGACATAGTACCTGGCCAACGATTTTTTATGCCGTCCAAACTAAAGCGCTGATTAAGTCAAGCTTTTTTCTCACTTCAAAACGTGAATATTCGAAGTCCCTTAAACAAAAATCTTTAATCTACCATTTTTAAATTGTAGGTAATTTCTTAATCCAACACATAATCATACTTGTTGGACAAAAAAATAACATACAATTAATGTACGTATACTATCAAGTTACCAACAGCGGAAAGATTTTAGCACTGCACAGGAAGAAGCTATACGATAAATGAAAAGAACGGCAAGTTGTTCCTGAAAGAACAGAGCAAAATTTAACAAATCAAGTGAAGTTAATATTAAGAGGATGAAGAACAAGATGCAGATGAACAGCAAAATGAAACCGATATAGGTAATAATAGTCTAGAAAGTTTAAAAATACAAAACACAAAAAACCGTATAAAGAGAGAAGAAATCTATTAATCATATATAACACTATCCACCTAATCTACCTAGAAGTGCCGCCAGAATATTGTCCAAATATTCCAAAACTCAAAATAAATAAAAGGTACTACAAAAATTGTTAGACAAGTGGAGCTCTTCATGCGAGAAAAAATCCATAATTGTGCAATTTACCATGTCTTTTTCTGTGAAGCATCTACAGTTTGCAGACACTTGGGGCTAGAATTGAGGGAAAATTTAATACAGAAGCAAAGGAAATCCTCTCTACCACTTTGGCGTATAAAATTAGAAAAAAAATAGAAATTTTAACTTTACATCTGCAAAGAAAGAAAAAAGGAAAGCCGAGGTTATAGGATGCGCTAAAACAAAAGTTGTTTGTTTTGGAGCGCAAATAAGAACATATAATAAATCCAATAAGCGTAAAGAACAAACTAGCAATTTTACAAACGTTTAGATGAAAACATCATATACACAGAAAACGCTAAACCGTTGGTTAAAGAAGAAATTATTTGTTTTTGGAAAAAAATATGGAGCGACAATCAGATGCACGAAGTAAAACCATGAATGAACAAAATTGCAGGTCTCTATAAGAACACTAACCAAATGACTGAAACAAACATCACCGAAGAAGGTATTCAAACTGTATTAGCTACTGCACCCAACTGGAAAACATCAGGTTTCAATGGGCTCAGTAACTATTAGATCAAACATTTTCGTAGTCTTCACTTAATTGTTGCCAAACATCTCAATTACATAATGCAACAACCTATATTTATGACAAATGGTATTAACCTACATGATTCCCAAATCTGGCAAAATCAAAGATCCAAAAAAACATAGACAGATAACTTTTCTTCCAAATATTTATAAACTCTTTACACTAATTCTCTACACAAAGATAAACAACCATCTAAATCAAAACAATATTTTGGCGCTAGAACAAAATTGTAGCAGAAGAGACACTGGAGAAAGCAAAGAGCTACTAGTACTAGATAATATCATTGGGAGACAAACACAATTAAAACAAAGAAATTTTTTTATGGCTTGTATTGCCTTTCGAGCCCTCCAGTACAACGGCTGATCGAATGTAATTATGTATGGCTTCTGATTGAGAGATTGAATCCCTTCTTTGCAGCAACAATGGACGTAAATATTATACTGTAGTTGCTTGGCGTTAATGAATGGCAAACAAACTATTTTAAAACATTCATATAGTTCTTCACGAGTTCTCTCTCTATAAAAAATTCCAACCGGAAACAGATAGCAAATGTTTAGAGTTATTTCCGTGAAGCCATGCAATTTCAGTGGCATTTGGCACAATACCTTGGGCAATGCGGATATCAATATCTTTTACTTAAATTTTGTGCAACCCAGCATTATTTGGTCGATAATATGGCTTAATGGAAATACTTTCAGCTTTACTGATCAAATTTGATGCTGAGCTAACTTTCAAGTGAGCTAGTTCTGTTTCAGTAATTATTGCATTTTTTGGTATCACCACCATTATTCCACCCATGGCGTGAAAAGTATCATAACAGTCCATGTTCACATTGAAGATGACATTGTCAAATGTGAATTGTCCAAGGTATCGAATAAATCTTTAATTTTGTCCTTTTCAGCTTCCCGTAAAGACCTGACAAACCTAATAAATACAGGAGATTGAATCAATGTTTAGATCCAAACTTTTTGTATAAGTAGGTGGCTACAGCAACCATAATTGAGGATACAAACGATTCTGGGTTATCATTATAGCGTGATCTATAACAAAGCATTTATTCTTCTCTAATAAGCCCTTTTTCTTTGTAGGAATGATGGTGTAAAGTAGGAGAAACAGCGTTGAAGGAATGACAAGATGGGAGCCTCATCACAATTATTTCACCTACAGTTCAAACAATTCGAAGCTTTTCTCCTTGTGAGTCTTCCTTTCTTTTATCCCAGTTATCAATGAAAATTTTAAGACAGATGATGCACCCTCTATTTGAATCACTGATTATAGTGTCGTTTCCATATTTCTCCTTCAGTCAATTTTTTACTGACCTCACCTCGGGACGAACGTCTTCATCAACTCCAGTCTAGTTTGTGAGAGAGACTGACATTCATCTTTGCAAATATTCTTGAGAATACAGTATAGCATTTCTATTGCTTGATCAATGTTTGGATCTCAAAGGCATCCTCTATTTACGCTAGGCATCGTGTATATTTAACGCATCTTTGATGATATTCGGCAACTAAATCAGTTCCAAAGTTATCTAAATGGATAATACAATCTATCACCTTTTTGTTTACTAATCTTGAAATAAAACACATGTACTTTAGATCGAGTAGGTTTAGGGGCGGTACTAAGGCTAGCTTCATGACGTAAAGAGCCTACACTACTACTTTATCTGTTGTAGGTATGTCTTGTAACAACCAAGTGAACTAAAATTTCTTTTTTCAACAACCACTGCAACAGTCTGAGTGTCATTTTTCCGTTTGACACTGGATTCAATAAGCGTTTTCAGATTTTTTGGTTTGACAACGTACACTACACCTTCTTCCAAACTATTTCAAGGTAAGCGATGCCATTATGGCAAGTCGTAAGCCGACAGAAACTCTTTAAACACAAGCAATCGTACTTTCGTAACGTTTCGTCCGACGTACATACTAATAAATATTTGATTGGTATTCTTGGTAACATAGCACAAATGCCTTCGATTTATTCGTACCAATAAGACATAAATTTACGACTACCGTTAGTTGAGGACGCAATGATAAAACGATGTGGGTATACCGTAATTTTCACACACATCACATTTGATCTGTACTAACATATTAGTGTGTAGAGAAAGTTTTTTTTTTTTTAATTTTTTTTTATAAAATAATTTTTTTAATTTTAAATTATTTAATTTAAAAAAAATTAAAATAATTTTTTTTTTTAATTTTTAATTTTATAATAAAAATTTAAAAAAAATTTTTTTTTAAATTTATTTTTTTTTTTTTTTTTTTTAAATTTTTTTTTAAAAAAATATAAAAAATTAAAATTTATTTTTTTTTTAATTTTTTAAAATTTAATTTACTTTAATACATGTAGCCTAGTAATATTAGATAACACATACCAATTCTATTCTTTACATTAATAAGTTAATGATTGAACGCGCAATACAACAATGCAATGAAAAATTGTGGTATACGCATGTCTGTGGCGTCTGTGATTTTTGGATGTTTGTTTTAGTATAGGAGAAAACCATATGGGCGGGAGGGTGGTGATAGTGGAGAGTAGTCAAGGAGTTTATTAACTACTGAGTCCACATTAATTGCAATCATCACTCGTTGTGTAAGTCAAATAAACCAGTTTTTTTCAGTAGTTTTTGGCGTTTTGAGAAAATGTTTCCTTTTTAGAACTCTTGAATCTCGGCGTATATTTGACCAAACAACAAAGTTGAAGAAGAAATTTACAGTAAATAATCTTTCCTACAACTTTCATTTAAAAATTTATTTGGTAGAATGCATATCAAAAAATGTGTAAAGCATAAACTGAAAAAAGTCAGCAAAATCTCAATTTTTGGACCCCCTGTAGTTAGCTCTAGGTATTTTCGGGAAAATTCGGATATTACATTACTAAGTAGTACTAAACAACGCCCCAAAGTTTTGCTAAACCTGCATTTTTGCAAGCTAAAAATCCACTTCTGACTTTTTTTTAAAGATGGGCGTTGGCCTCCCGTTACAAGCATAGATCAATGGGTTATTTACAAAAAAAAAGTATTTTTGAGCGCTTCTAAGATACTAAACATAAAGTACTTAAATAACACATAAATCTATAGACGTGTTAAATATCAATTCTAGTTGACCAAAGTGGTTTCTAACATTTGATCTGTCAAAGATAGAAGATCAATAAGTTACTTAAAAAAGTTTTTGAGTGCTTCTGAGACAGTAAACATGAAGCACTTAAATCTATAGATGTACTAAAGTTCAACTAGTTGTTTAAGGTGATTTCTAACATTTGTTTTGTCAAAGATAGAAGATTAATGAGTTACTTAGAAAAAAAATTGTTTAAGTGTTTCTGAGATAGCAAACATGAAGGACTTAAAGCGGGGCTTTACCCGTGCAAAATTAAGCTCTGAAACGGTTTGGTTCTAGTAAAATAACTTTTTAAATTTAATCAATACAAGTATAACCTTTTAAGTACGACTAGAACTAAAACAGATCTATGCCTGGACGGTGCGCTTTTTTAAATAAATTAATAATTTTCACCGTCAGAACCTCTTAAAAATGGTCAATGCAGCGTAATTTTAGACTCAATTACGTAAAAATGAAAGACCTTATGATGAAAACTAAACCGTCTAAGTAAAGTTTGGTTCATTAGCTACAGGCTACTAGCTTCATATTTGTATTTACTTTTTATTTCTGCTTGTTATTTTGTGTAGTATGAAGTGCTTGTCGGAGAAAAAGAATTTCACTTGTATTCGCTTGCAGTCGTCGTCTATGACGATATCGTACCGCCTTTGCTTCAATAACTGCAATTTCATTAATATCATAGTTTTTTTAACAAGTACCATCCCTATTATGCCATAGAAATCCCGGCGAATGCTACGATGAGCGCAAATTCACAATAATCTTTTTTTACTATTTGAACAATAAGTTTTGCGACACCTAGTGTCGACTCGTGTTAACGATCACGTACGTAAATACATTTGCATTATGCAACTATGTCGACAGATATGTAAAAACAGTTACATAAGTCGATCCTTCCATAATTATAGCCAACTAGTTTTAGCAAAAATTAAATTCTCAAATCGCCTGCTCGAAGTTTGCAAGAGGTTGTCAATAGCAAGCAAACACCGAGAATCACTCGATAGCTGTTTCGTTCTTTTGGGACTCTTCAGTAATGAGAGAAATGTGCCCTTCAGTAGGGAATATAGTTGACCTACACTCGAGTTCTCTCACTTCTAAAGAATCCCAAAAGGACGAAACAGCTGTCGAGTGATTCTAAGTGTTTGCTTGCTATTGTACAACCTCTTGCAAACTTACAGCAAGCGATTTGAAATTTTAATTTTTTTTATTTTTGCTAACACTAGTTGGCTATAATTTTTTTACTATGTTTTTCACTATAGAAAAAGGACGTTCATTATTGGCTTGATGTTTTTCTCAAAAGCTTAATTTCTAATGTAAAAAATTATTGATCTGCCTCAAGTGGTCTGATAACTTTAAGGACGTGAAGTTCACATTA
Organism: Abscondita cerata; assembly: GCA_030710515.1. Classification (NCBI taxonomy): domain Eukaryota; kingdom Metazoa; phylum Arthropoda; class Insecta; order Coleoptera; family Lampyridae; genus Abscondita; species Abscondita cerata. Next base: position 55,392 of record JALBCR010004801.1, on the reverse strand, counting down.
AGTCTATCGTTATTTCTTGCAACGTGTTAGTACTGACAACCATCACCGAGAACCTGCGCAAACTATGCCTCAAACCACGTAAAGCGAACAGTCCGTATATTTCAACAACTGTTGGGTACGGTAATATAGCTAAGCCTTGGATGATGCGCATCTCGGCTAAAGATTCCATCGAGTTAATCAATCAAGATGAATAAAAAAAATAATAATATAACTTGAATAAATAATTTTAATTGCGTTTCACTTTATGTTTTGTTTTTGATGTTTTACAAAAGAACTTAGCTCTTAGAATACTAATAAATTTCTTTACTACAAAATAAACAATAAATAATAATACCAAGCTAGCTATTATTATTAGCGTAATTACGTCTAGCAACATATATTGGAACCAATTAAGCTTAATCGCAGACGTTTGCAGATGCGACGCTCCTTTATGTTTAATAACGTACTCTACCCAGTAAATGGCATTGTCTAGCGGTTTTAAAGGTTGATCATTTAATATTTTTGATCGTAATTGAGCATTTGCACGGTACCTAAAACAATTCTATTAGTTAATACTTACAATAAATCCAATTTTAATCATTACGTGGGGTTGTTTATAATATCTAGTAAAGCGAGAGTAAGAGTGGATTCCGACAGTTTTTCATAATCGATCTTAATTCCATATTTATTGTTCACACTATCGGCAATGTTATATTCTTGATCCGAAAAAAACGGAATTCCAACGATAGGCACCCCATAATGTAATGCTTCAATTGTGCTTAATCGTCCACCATGAGTTACGAAAGCTTTTATATTAGGATGTGCTTTTAAATGGTACCTATTGTTAGAAATTTATTTACTTCCAAGAAATTCTCACCTAGTATGTCAGTCTGTGGGAACCACTCATCAACTAATACGTTCTCTGGCAAATTCTCAAACAAACGTTCAAATTTCCACAACACTTTCACATTTAAATTATTAAATGTTTTCACAATGTCTTTCAATTTTTCTTTGGGTAAATGAGAACTTTTTACATTAGTACCTAAACTAAAAAATATAAAACCATCATGAGCATCATCTAAGAACTTTTCCAACTCTTTTTTAAAGGTTTAGGTTCTTCTACGTGAAACCCTCCAATTTCGATCATATTAGGTAAATAAGGACGCGCCCCTTCAATACTATGATGAGAATTTATAAACACTAATGACACATTGTTAACTAAATCTTGTAGTGGAGGTGCATTAGGAAAATATTTTTTTAAAGCATTCTTTTGAATGCTCTCGTTAATAGCGTAATCCACTATTTCGAAGTAAATACTACAGAATGCGTTAATTAATCGTTGCATAAAAGTCATATCAGTGGGGTAGTTTACGAACAAATTGGGAATATAACTGTATGGGGCAGGATTCCTTGTAATTTTGTTTGTAAGTAGAGAAGATCCTATTGAACTGAATACTATCACCGGTGCATTAAAATGATAGGCTAATGCTAGAAGAGCGTCATTCATAGCCCAATTTAATATAATTAAATCGTAGCGTTTATTTCCGTTCAACAAGTTTCGAATATTAGGATTGTTTAAAAATAATTCTAATACTTCTTCTGAATTTTTAATGCTGAATGTCATTTTATCGTACAATGTTGATTTATGACTCCCAACAAATTTTGGTACAATATTCTCTAAAAACATAAATATTTATAACGTTTAATAAATTCCATCGACTTACTTTCTTTATACTCCAACATGCCTGTTACATCAATATCTATGTAATTTTCTATTGTATCCTTAAAAGGAAAAGGGCTAACCATTGTAACATCGTGACCTCTTGCGGCTAAGGCTTTTAAAAGGGCACTGCCAAGTATGTGATGACTTTTACAAGGAAAATGAAAAATTGCTAATACATTCGCGCAGTCTGCTTGTAGTAAATTGCAAAATAATAACAAGATGCACACGACTTTCATGTTTAGTACAAATTAAATGTTACGGTATCATTTAAAAGCAATTACCACAAGTTATATTAACTCTGACGTCAACCAGATAAATATGACCCATAGTTATCGCTTTAGTCGATACAAAAACATACACTGAAAATTAACTCGTAATAAGAACGTCGTGTGTATTGCATAAATTATAAACTTGTTAGTGTTAGATAAATTCAAAGAAAATCCGTGCTGCTCCAGATAAATTTTCCTGCAAAAAGAATATTTTTGTAATTAAAGAAATGTTAAACAAAACAACAAACTAATTTTAAGAAATTTAAGCGTTTCAGAACGATGCATCGGACTAAAATTTTTTTCTACGTTTACGTATGAAAAGATGCTTTTTGTAGTGGTCATAGTGTGAAAGTTTCATTTTTATGTCTAGTAGTAAAAGTAACCTCCACTTTCAAATTGTTGCATTAAAATTGATGAAACTCTGTATTATACCAACTAACTTATGTCATTTTTCATATATTAATCTCAAACCATGAAATGTATTAATGATTTACTATTTAAGATCCACTATACGAAGTTGTCGTCTTTACATTCCGCATTTTGTTAAACTGTAACACAACGAGAACTTTATAAGAAAATTAATTAGATACAACTTTTGATAATACAAACTATTCTTTCATTTGATGCGTAAGTTGCTAACATGCTAATATCTAGTCGAAAACATATTGAACCCCACTTTAAACGAAGCAGGAATATAGTTCCGAACCCGAAATTCTTTAAGAATTTTGGTATATAACAAAATCCACATATTATTAGAATAGAATTAACAAGCATATAATCCGATAAATTTGTTACGGTTTATGTGTAAACAAACTAACTAAGATAGCAGTGTTAGAAAACCTTGCCGGCAGCTCCTCTTAGTCGGGAGTGGTCGTGGGCTTATTTAGAATCGTTAGAACGAAGGCTTGTACACTGCACGAAGAATTTATAAAGCGCCACCTAAAATTGCGTATAAGAGATATTCTAGAGCCACTAGGAACTCGTTGACACAATAAACAAACCGCACGTTGGTAGAAATATATAATTATAGCGACTAAACTTCAATCAAAACACACATAGAAATACATAGACACACAAATATATAATATCGTTTAGAGTTAATAGCAATATTTAGTTACAAAATAATAATAACTCAAGAGAACGAGTTAAGAAACGAGTCATAATTTGAGGCACAAGCAGTTAAATATTAAAATAGTAACGGACCTTGGCCGATTATCTAAATAGTTTAAAAGCGCACACGATTAAACAAATACTTTGAAAGATCTTTCTAATTTACAGAGGTTCTCTACACCGGGCAAAGGTATTTAAGAGTGTTAAATTCACAGCCGTAGTACGGGTACATAAAACGCGACAACAATTATAAATAACATGCATAAAAAGAATTAACTTAGCTTGTACATAAAAAGTTTTCGATGTTCGAAAGTTAGTGACAGCTCTCGTATCCAAATCCGGCAGTATTTAGTGTCCAGCGAAGAAGGAAAGACAAAATGGACTCCGTTGATAACAGTTGTTGAGCTGCTCACAATAAACTAGGTAACAGTATTATCTTGTGTGGTGTCCTTGACAACAAAAAAGGCTCTAATGTAGGTTTAAATTGAAACGTTGGTGACCTTCACTGATAATACCAGACCCAACCTTGTCATGACAATGGATTATTATCCATACGCCAGCATAATCATAATCAAGTCATTAATTGATTAATCTATAGGAAAAACAAAGCGCACACGAAGAGACCAACTGGAGAAGACAAAAAAAGGTGTCTGCAATTTATAGAAACCGTGATAGCAAATATTTCATTAAAAACAAAAAAAGGAAAAGTGTACTCACACATGAACAGTAGACGAAAAGGTATTCCCTGCTTGTACGGGTTGGTTTACTTTTAACTTTAATTTTGTACTATATAATTTAACACATGGCTAGGATTGTCGGAACCAACAACCTCAAATGAATAAAATCCCCAAAAAAATTTACAACACAAAATTCGTCCCCGTCGCGTAAGTGAAAACACGGTTGTCTATACTCTAGGAAAATTTTTGCTCTACAAATCAATTTTTAATTACGGATCCTCGCCTGTTTGCAAAATAATACCGTCACAAATTACCGGCCGCCTTGGAATATAGAGATTCCAAAAGAATAAATAAAATAATGTAGCTGTACAGTCATTAAATTTTCGTCTGTAAGAGATCTATACCTACTAATTTTTTAAATAGGTTCTAACATTTTTTTATCTTACAGGTGTAGTTTTAAACCATTGTTTTCGGTGACAAGAAATCAAATTTCACTCACAAGAGAGTAAAGCTTTCAGTTCTACTTACAACTGAGAAAATCTGACAGCTGTCAGTTGTAATTAAAAATTGTAATTCTAATAAATGTTAACATTAACGGTACAATTCGTGTTGTCAACGTACACTTCTTTATTAGCACTAAAAAGCTACTTTGTTCTGTTCACAATCGCGATTTCATGATTAACACTTGTAGAACTGCCACTCCCTCTCCACGAATTCTTTTATTAGCCGTGAAAGATAGTGCCTTGTTCCGTTTCACAATAGCGATTTAATTGTTTACATTTGATAAGAACTGCTACAACCATTTCCAAGATTCTTTTTGCAATATTATCTTTATTCTGCAGAAAATCCTTTAACGACAACATTCCTCTTCCAGCCACCGAATTGCTTTAGAGTTCTTACATCGGCACCACAGTCAGGCAACAAAGTAGCAACCGATCTCCGAAACGCGTGTCCGGTATACATTTCAAAGTTTTTAATTTAAGAAATTTTCTATCAATTGTGGCATCTTTCCAAAACTGTTTATTATTTTTAATTGTAAACTATAAAACTTCTAGAAAAAAATAATTTTTGACATTTCCTCTGATTAATTGATATATTTTTGAAAAATTCCCAATTACTTTCAAATCAGTGGACTTCCTTTCAAAGTTTTATTTAGGTACTGAATTGAGCTTTCTAGACACTGGATTAGACATTTTGATCTAATGGCTGCTTGCGAATCATTTTGCCCTAGTCAGAGTTATTCCAAAAAAGATAAAGATTCACGTTTCCTGGGCAGATTTATCTAAAGAAGCTTACTTGGAGCTTAAACATTTAGATTTGGAATGACTTTGTTCTGCGTATGCCAAAATTTCTGAGACTCAATCAAACTCGGAAATTGAAGTGTCGACTGGCCTTAAAGGAATTTTATTAAAATGCAAGTTTTGCCTAAATATTTCCAGTTTTCTATGCAAAGGAATTCGTGGTTTAAATATACAATGTAGGAAAATGCATCCTGATCGTTTGTCAAGAGCTTCAATCCTTAATTCTCTAGATATGGTTTACCCCTTCACAAGAAACTTAATTCTGAAAAAATCTCAAAGAGCAAGAATTTAGCTGCTAATAAGAGTCCAACTTAATTAAAGAATTATCAAGACCAATGACAAAAAGTCGTTTTCTTATTTCCGTTTTTTGCCTTGAAAGTGCAGTCTCAAAAAGTAAAATTGCTTACGCCTACTGTAAAGCATAATATCAGCAATTTTTTGCTTGTCCAGGAGAAGATACCCGCTTAAAGAAAATCTGAAAAAGTTGCCTTTATCAATATGTGGAGTACAAGGTGGCTGATAGTGACATTTCTGGAGCTGTTAATGTTCTATCATGTTTGGACTCCTTATCACGGTTTGACGATAGTATCTGCTAAACTTTGCAGTCTAAACACCTTGCCCCTGTAAAGATATTGAACATCTCAGTGACACCCAAAAGATGCGGAATGCGTTCAAGTGTCCCAAGTATCCTTGACAGATGTGAGATTGAGCATCCTTGGAGCCGGTCTGATTGCACTTAACAAGAAGGATGGTGGGATGAGACCATTAGCTGTTGGAAACTCTGTTAGAAGACTGGTGTCAAAGTTAGTATGCAACATGCAAGGATGCCAAGAAGGTGACCCCTGTGGAAATATGCTATTTAGTTTATCATTACAACCCATTGTGGAGTTGTTGGTCTCGAAACTTAATGTGTTTGACCTAGATGACCGTTGTATGGGAGGAGGACCACGCAGATAGTTTGCATAACTTCAAACTCATTGTGCAAAAAGTAAAAAAATTGGGTTGGAGGTATTATAAGTAAATGTGAACTTTTTTTGTGACAACTTTTCCATTTGCCCCCCTCACCCCGGAATTTGAGTAATAAACAAATTCAAATTAATGGTTTTAGGTGCCCCTGTGACAGCTTTAGCCACACCTGCTGTACTCAACCTGAAAACTGAAGAGCTGGACTTAGTTTGTGACCGTTTAAAGTACCTTCATGTACATGTGGTCTTTTACCTTCTTCGTCATTGTTTGCACCCATTCCGAAATTGATGTATCTGCTGAGATCGTCCCCTTGCTGGATGTTTTTATAGATATTCTCTGCATGGAATTGTTTACTAATGATAAATTCATTAATGTTAACCATTCGGACCAACAATGGACCATAGCATCTCCTCCTACTTGTTATGGAGGTTTAGGTCCACCACCGGGGTGCGGATATATGTTGATTTATTTTTTATCCATGTACCCACCTCTTATGAAAAAGTCAAATATCGCTTTTCGATAAAGCAAAAACTGTTTGGTTGTACATCCCTACCACCAGCAACCTGAAGTTGCTCTGCTCCAACAAAACTGGAACAAAATTGGAATTCACAATACCATTTCTAGTCTTTTGTTTAATCGTGTCGAGGAAGCGAAATATAGAAGAGCTTATAAAGGAAGGAGTCCGGTGCATGGTTAACTGCTCTCCCCTTTAATTCTCTTGGAACTTTTCTCAACCACAACACATTTAGGATATTAATAGCAACTTGTTTGGGATTAAAGGTTTATACCCCCCATGTAAGCATATATGGTTCTATTGCAGATGTATATGGGAATCACAGATTAACTTGTGGAAAAGTCATAGGTAGATAGTCTAGACAATCGGAACTTAAGGGAGTAATAAAACAAGCACTTCTTTTTGCAGAGATGCTTTCTATATTGGAACCACCGGGAATTAGCGGAAAAAATAGTAAACGAAGTGGTTGACCTCTAGTCCAACAAATCAGCGTCATCATACCGTCTAGCTTCTTTCCGTTATTACGACTAACACTTACCGGTTCGAGAATTGAGGAATTTTCATTAAAGTTAAAGCTCTCCGTAAAATTTTATTCAGCTGGGAATGTCGAGAAAGTCTCCCTGCGCTTTTCTTGCAATGTAGCTCATGTAGTCCTAAACAGTCAACAGTTTCGTCACAAATGCAAGTGTGAGGATGGCATATTATACTCTTTGGTGTCAATGCAATTGCAATGAGAAAAGTATTGTTGTTCAGAAGCATTCCGGTCGCTTGGGAAGGAATTGCTGTCAACAAGATCCGGACTCAGGTGTATTTGTGTTTATCAAATTCCATGCATCCAACGCAAAGGACGACACATGAATGCGACGAGGTCAATGTCTTCTTCATTAAAGTTAGGAAAGCAAACGGGACATATATTACAAATTTTTCTTATCCCTATTCCACTAAAACGGTAGGTAGAGACGCACAAGTCTTGCACTTTTCCATAAAAAAGACGAAAGTCACCAAAAACAGTATACGCGTCTCCTCCTATTTTTTCATCATCCAGATACCATACATTGAATTTAGACAGTAGGCACTCAATAACAGGATGAATTGCTAAAGAGAAAATCAGAGGTCCACCCGAGTCTCCTTGTTGCGCTCCCTACTTGAGAGTTGATCGTTCTACTCTCTAAAAATAAAAAGATGACTGACTGTAATAAATTATCGCCAAAGGCATTGTGTTGAAAATCTGGGTTTGATTTGGAGTAACATTTCATCGCCTTATACACTGATTTGAAAGCGTTCCTTAAATCAGTTTAAGCAGAATTTTTAGCGATCCCGGACGATCATTTGCTCATATTCAAAGAAACCTCGTTGCATAAACAACTGCTTTGCATCCTTCTTTGAATCTAAATCCCACTTGTATTGGACCAAGATGATTGCCAATTTTCTACACATGAACTGATGAACTAGTTTAACTAGTTTGCAGCTGTTAATCTTTGAGAAGTGTTTTAACTGCTATAGGTCGTATTTCACCATTCTTTTTCATTAAAACTGTCAAGTTAAGCTATAAGACACATATCTCGACAGAATGTGCCCACCAGCTTCAAATTACATAGAGAGTGAGTTGCGGCAGAAGCTGTGTCGCACCATCACCAGCCCCACAAAATAACAAATTTTTAAAATGTTGAGGTCGTAAGTCATCGATTCTAGAAAAAGATCCATTAAGGAATGAACATACGGCTTCATCACACTTTAATTACCACCAAATGTGTGTCCCCTAGATAGAGATTCTAGTAGGCATAAACGTTTAGATGGACCCGGAGCAAAGATAGTTTGGACTGGTGTGTGACTGGCAAAAAAAAGTATTCTGATAGCACCTTAAATGTTCCCATCAGAGACTTTTGATTCAAACCTTTTGGAAAACATAGATTATCTAATAGATGACAGTAAAAAGATTACAAAGTATTGTCATTAGGTCGCAAGTATTGACGTAAATTTTTTCACAGTCAAATTTTGAGCAGCTTTTGGAATCTGAGTTTTGATTTTTTATACAGTTCTTTAATTTTTATAGAGCACCTCTAAAATTATTAGTGGCATTATTAACTGTCGGTATACTCCTTCGACTAACAAATTGCCTAAACATACCGGGATATCAAAATAATCTTGGTCAAGGGTGCCAGTGGAATGTAAAACGTTTGTCTGAGTTTACGCTTGAAATAATTATGTCACTGTCACACTGACATTATACAATAACCTTCAAATTTTATACCTATTTATTTCAGCACAATGACTTTACAGATTCTGACACAACAAAACATATTCAAAAATTTAAAAATAAAACAAACGTTTTTACATTTTACAACCACCTTAGACCAACATAATTTTATAAAGAAAATATTTGCTTAAATTTGTAGACTACTATTTACTACTTTAACAATAATATTAAACATATAAAAATGGCGACCAAGCGTTGCTCTTTTTCGCAATATTAGCTGATCAGCAATTTTTGTTTTGGAATTCAAGTGCTTTTAATTCCAGGAAAAAATTGATCTCATTACAACAGTTCTTTAATTACTATTTATAATTTTTTGTATCTTCAAAACTTCCGATGATGAGTCACACGGCAGGAGAAATAAAACCGCACATGGCGAATAATAAAAGCAGTAAGATAATGTGGTAATATTAAAATAAAAAACAAAAAAAAAAGATTCTAAATCACAATAAAAACTATCACATAAAAAAATATTAACAAAAAAAAAATATTGGTTTACCAAAATTACGTTTGGGCCTTTAAATAAAAATAATTAATACAAAAACAATAACACATTATATGCGTAATCTTACAAAAGTAAAAATCTAACAAAATACAATACTTTCGGGGGTTAGACACGAGTAGTGGTTTCATTATAATATTTCTAACCTTTGATAAAACGATATTGTCGAGTACTTAGTGAAGGTGGTGTTGTCAAATGTAATGTTAATGTGAGATTCACAAAAAACAAGTGGCAAAATTAATTTTCCAAAAATTTAAATAAACTATATTACTATCTCTAACACTAATTATACTTACACCTAAAAAAATTTACGGTATCGTCGGGGTCATAACTGTAAACTTTGAGTAAATACAAAACGTTAATTTAAAAAACCGTATGTTTATAATAATAAACGTTTAATAGGGTACCACAAAAAAAAATATAAACCTTAAACAAAAAAGAATAAAATTAAAAATTGTCGATGTCAATAAAAATTCATACAAACATACAAAACTATATCATTAACAAAAACAATAAAACAAAAAAATTTAAAACAACTAAAAGTTAGAGCAAGGTAATTATTTATAAATCCAGTGCTATTCGTTTTGTTTATAAATAATATAATAAAAAAAATATCAAAAGGAATAAAAAAAACTACAAACAAGATATCAAAACTAATAACCTACATACATAACAAAATGTGCTTTTGCAAATGACATAGTACTAATGGCAAGTAAAAAAAAAAAATTTTACAAACAAACTTGTGAAACAACATGTTAATGGAAAACGGTATAAAACCGACATTAAAAAAACAAAAGTAATAGGTAACAACAAAAAAACTTTATAAAACAAAATTACGTGTACATGATAACAAATAAAGACAAATCAAAAATTCAATTATTTAGGTGTAACATTAAAAAAAACGGCAGGCGAAACAAACATAACAAAAAAGATACAAAAACAATAAACTATATTACGCCATAAATAAACTTTTATGGGTAAAAAATTACTAAAAAAACAAAAATTAAATCTATATAAAACAATTATCAAACAATATTAACATACGGTTCTGAGTCATGGGTATTACTCTGAGAATCATGTGCAAAAAATAAATTAAAACAAAACTAAAAATTGCCCCAATAACAAAATATATCAAAAAACGTCAACTCAGTTGATGGAGACATCTGCAACAAATGGATAACAATCGTGCAATAAAAAATATAAAAAACCAAAGCAATATACAAAAAAAAAAAAAAAAACCGCAAAAAACATGGGAGAACATTGCTGACGAGATATTGGGAATCAAAAAAAAAAAACAAAAAACTAAAATCATTGCCAAAAACAAAATGAGTGGCAAAAATATATGTACAATAACATAAAATGTAATTTACAACCCCTACACCATAATGGTAAAAGGGAATTAATTATATAAATATATAGGAATATAAAAAATTATGGTGATGAATATAGTTACTCTCATCTAGTGATTAAATTACAAAATAAAATTTAACAAAAAAAGTACATATTAATAATCATATTCGTCCACTACATGCACATGTTTCAAAATCAAATAAAAATGTAAATCAATTAAAAACTAGAATGTAACCAAATCTATTCTCATTTATTACCATTTTTATTTAGTAATTTTGTTTTTCACAAACAAAAAAACTTTAAAAAAGCTCAAGCTCAGTTAGTAATCACCTTTAAGTACTAGATAGTAGCGTTTTATCAGAGGTTAGCAACATTATAATAAAACCATTTTTCTGATAGTTTTTATAAAAAATCTAGACTTATTGTGCAGTTTGTCAAATTAGAAGAAGTACGGATCTCCTTTGTAGGACCATGAACGTTTCCTAAAGGGTATTCAACTTGAGTACACAAGGCTATGAAACTTTAAACAATCAAACCTTTAAACTAAAAAAAATGTCCATAACGACAACAGGAAAAAGTAGTTAACGTTTTTATTCTCGGCATACATACAATAAAACGGCTCTCTCTGTCTACGACGTTGTTTCAAGTAGACGTTCATCATAGCATAGTTGTGTATTGACCAAATACTCTATAAAAACTTTCTACAAATAATATACAGTGTGTTAACGTCCTATATGAACAAAAAAGTTTTGAGTTGTACTAATTACTTTAGTTTGTAGTTTAGCGAATAGATGTACTAATAACACAATAACAAACAGTAAAGCCTCCACTGGATTACTTAGCTACAGATATTTAAAAGAATCAAAGATTTATTGTCTAAGATCGTACCCAAAAAATTTTAAAATTAATCGAATTGATTTCTATAAACACTTGTTTGATACATAAAATATTTGCAAACTCTTATCTGAGCTATTAATTGATTTGAGGTCCATTATTTCATGACTTGCTTTCATAACATGAAGTAGGCGAGCTGTTAGACGAATTTAGGTAAGCATAATGCGGCTAAGCCAAAGCGGGTCGATTTATTAAATCGTTTTCTAGTAATTAGGAATTATACATTAAAATAAAGTCATACGATGTTTTAGTTAGATACCAAAAATCATCTGCATTAAACAAATCATCGATACACGACAAGAAAAGCTTATCTTTGAAAGGTTGAGTCTACAAGTATAGGTGAGCCTGCTAGACTTCATTCTAGATTTGTAACATTTTGTCTAAGACACAGCATGCTGGAAGAATATAGTATACAACCGTAATCGATTCGCGCAAGAAAATTTGACTGATCTGTACACTCAAGTTTGCAACGCACCCAAGCACTTTGATAACATCAAGAAGCTTTGCGGGATTTCAGGTCGTGAACAACAAAAGATGCTCTTGGCTATTTGATATATAAGACGAGTACATAATGGAAAGTTCTAAATAAAAAAATAGTGTGCAGTGTGTGGTTTTCTAAATAAATTCAGTGAATGACCCTACTCCTCTTCATCAGTTTTGGCTGCCACCAAGTAAGATATTCAAGTTGATATTAAAACTTCTCATAAATCCTTTTTTGAGACGTATTGAAGTCGACATTCGGTTTTGACCAAGATGATGTCAATTTTTTTGTTTCTTTTTTACCAGCTGCGTCAGCGACGTGGCATGGGGGTCTAACACCACACCAGGTTGTTAAACGTGATCTTTCTACCTAAGTACTGTGTCAAGTTTGATTTGATGCCCGCAATAAAAAAAATTAAACCCACACTTACGGCTGGCATATCTCATCACTGCCGTCTGCTTGCGGGACTACATTTCTGTACAGTTGACCCCGATACTGTACATATTCAACTGATCCGTCCTTGGGGACACTTTCCTGGTTGTTAGAAATTCGCTCAAGAGGTCCTCCTCGTAAAAGCGACAGAGTCATAACTATCGTCCCCTTGCGCCTGTCTGTAACTTGTCAAGAATTATCAAATACTGATTATATATACAAATTACTTTTTAAAATTTGTCAAAAGCTGCATAGTTGTCAGCATGGGTTTATTAGAGCGGTCTACAACTATTGAATTTTACCCTAGTGCACCAGCAAGGCTTTGACTACCTAAAGTATAAGATTTAGAAGCTTTATGATCTTGGGTTGAGTAACAACTTAGTACAATTACTCAAGAGTTACCTGTGTAGTAGAACCCAAATTGGTTGGCGTTTTCACGGCTGTCGGTCGCGTGTATCATGTGGTCCTTTGGGTGTAACCCACGGCTCTAGTCTTAGCAAGCTACTCTTGATTATCATTGCGTACTGAATCCGAATGACCAGAAACTAATTTTAGGTAATACGTTGTATGTCTGATGCTCTTGGGCTTTGAAACGTCTTTATAAATGGTGTCAGTCTAACTACTTAGATCTAAACGGTCCTAAATGTCATATCTTTTTTTATGCCAGAGCAAAGTCATCAATTTAATTAATCTTGTCCAACGTCACCATTACCCGGTTTAGCCTTTTTAAAGATTTGAATAGTCTCTGTCATTCAGCCCAGCACATTTATACATTTGTCCCTATTCACGTAAGACTCTTGGTTTTATGATCAGAAACTCTAAAGATGGTTTAGGCGCTGACTTACCTTTTTTTATAGGACCTTCATTGGATCTTGGTTGGAGTATGCCTCGGTAGTATGAAACCTTACGTATCAGGGTCACATCCACGGTCTGGAGAACATTCAGCGCAAATTCTTGTTCATCACGTTGACGGGGGTGTCCCTCTTTGTAGTTGTCCGCAGACTGATATGTTGGCTGGGTCAACCTGTTGACTTAAGCTTATTAGTAGTGCCATCTTCTCTTTCTATAGAAACTTATTCACTACCTTGTCGGTTGGTCCATACTGTTGGCTAAATTTCGTCTTTTTCTATTTCTCAGCCTGGGTCTTGTTTCCCTCCACTTTATACCTATCCACTCCTTGTACGTGTGCTGGAGTTGTCTGATGTTTTCTCTGTATGCGGCAGCAGTGTTCGTTATACAGCTATTGATTGGTGGGCCGATTTGCTTTATCGGCCTCATCTGGTTCGTCTTCTACCGTTTTCTAACATTGCTACTATTTCGTTTTTTTTGTCGCAGTTGCCCACGGACCCTTCTTATAGGAAGTATAAAGAAAATGCTCTATTTCAGTATTTATGCGACGATTCGCAATGTAGGGCAAATTCTTCTGCAGTAGTGCTAAAATAAATGAGTTGTCTAAGATGGTGTTGATTAGGACTACTAAAATTAATTAATGCCATCTTAGACAACTTATTTATTTTAGCACCCTCCGAAGAAGGATTATACAAAACGTCGCATAAACAATAAAATAGAGTATTTTCTGTATAATCACTTTCTTATAAGAAGGGTGCGTGAGCAACTAGGGCAAAAAAAACAAAACAGCAAGACCATCTCACTAAATTACCACTATTACTTCCATTATATTATATTTGTACTATAGTTTTTGTTTTTAACTTGATGGTATTACCTAAGTCTAATTACTTTTGCATTTATATTGTCTGATTAACTATTTAGTTCTTTTTACTATGATTGCTGTTCCAGCCCATAATTGACTTTTGCTGTGGTACGACTGTATCTAAATAAATAAATAAATAATTATTTTAATTGAAGACTTAAATGGATAAAGGTGTTATGTCACAAAAACTAAAATTTACATTCCCGAGCAAATCGACTTTTAGCATTTCATATAAGAACTTGTTTGTTAATGGTTTTTGTCAGACTTCTGATGCCTTTCGGATAACTATATAGCTACTAATTTTTCATCCTATACTTGTGTAACACTGATTTTCAATTGATTCAACTGTCATGACTCAACGAGTTATGTATACTTCGTGAATGTTTTTATTTAATTTTCAAAAACAATATTGACATCAATACATATAAATCAGTTGGTCTTCTTTTTCTTCTTTGAATTTTTGAGATTGCTAGTTAAAATGCCTTGTTATAACCATTTGTAATCTTCAAGCACAAATTTTAGTTGCACTTGAAAGTTTTACATCTTCTCAGATGTTAAGCCACCTATTTTTTGTGAATTTTCTAGGGGTAACTGTACTACTTGCAAACTCTTTTCAACTTTTTTTTCTGGGGTCAATTAGCAAGAATGGGCAATAATAAGCTAGTGATGACTTGTAAAAATAGAAAGCAAAGTGTTCTACTCTTATCCATTTTACATAGTCTCGAAGATTTACCTTTTCATTTGAAGTGTTTCATTTGCTTCTTAAACAAATCCAACATCCCAGGAAGTTCTTCAAGATTATACAAAAAATGTTCCATATCAAGATATACACTATTTTTAGTCTTGAATTTTTGATAATCGCTCTGTATTGATCAGGAATGTAAATATTTTTAATTTTTCTGATCACCTTGTCCATCCGACCAAACTCTCTGTTTGAGTCTAAGTAGCTCAGCCCAACTTCAGGAAACGTATGCTCGACAATTTTAAAATATCCAATTAATATCAGATACTAATACAAACATTGAATATAGAAGTTCTTATTCTGTCCGCTACAGGAGTTGGACCAAACGATTAAATGGCTAATTTGAGGCTGGTCTTCTTTGAGTAATTTGTAAAATCGAAACCAACAACTGGCAATTTTGTTGCTGCCTTTGTTCTATACATTCTGTGTCTAGGGAAGAAATATTACTTGTGTCCTGTATGGTTGCATGCACAATGTACTCCAAAATTATAGTGCCACATTTGTCGCAAATAAAAGCCTTGGAGTGGATAACTTACGCAGTAGCCTAGTCTGATGTAAGTCCATTTTGATGTAGCAGATGTTTTTATCGGAGAAAGGGTTTTGATGATCAGCTTTTTGAAATTCAAAACCATAAAGGTAATTTTCTTTATGCTCTGTTGTATTACCTTCACTACCACACACTACTACAGGTATACTTTTAGGATACCCAAATGAAAAAATCAAATTTGGTTTCAAAAAATGTGACGTTACATAGATTGTTTAATATAAATTTTGCTTCAAAATTTCTTTCTTGCACTCGATCTAAATATATGTACAACTAATCAGAGCCGTAATATATTGAGCTAGGAGAAAAGGAAACTTTCTATTCTGGTTTGTAGTTCTTGAATAATGGGATTCCTCAGCCGGCAATTATATAATGTGATTTATAATATGAGTTTTTACACTCTCATCACTAATTCTATGAGGTTGACGAAAGTGTCGTCCTCGTTTATCTGGTGATGGAGCAGTTTATCCACTTTTCAGCTGTTTTTGTATAATATCAAACTCTTCCTGCCAATTTGAAATAGTGAACAAATTGCATCTTTGCAAACTGGAATCACTTGTTTGTCATAACAAATGAATACTGCTTTTGATCTTGCATTTGCCCGATTGCAGGCAACCGGTTTTTACTTACTTTTGAATAACAGAGAGTTGTTGGCATTTATATTTAATAAACTAAATTTTTTGTAGAACATCTTGTCTTGCTTTATTATTAAATTTAGCTGTGCAATTCAATTGACATTTTTTTTGCATAACATCCCATCTTTCTATACCTTTTTTTGACATGATTTTTTCTCCTTTTTGTAAAACATATTCCTCTCAATTTTCTATGTTTATTGCAGCGTCGTCTTTTATATTGTTCTGGGCAACGTATTATTTTTCGGGTAGTTTGTGCTTTGGGTTCAAAAACTTTTGACTTTGTAATTTTTTGAATCTCCAAATTCGAACTAACCTGCATATTATCAGCAGTAATATGAATTTCCTTGTTGAGACTATATAATGGTTTTTTGTCGTTTTCCTTTTCTACTTCAATTACCTTATTATCTGTTTTTTCTTCTTCCTAGTTCCAAAAACATGTTTATTTGCATTTTCTCTTCTGTCTAACAATACAGTCTTTTTGATAAATTCGGTAGTCTTATTAATATCAGTCCCATCATCTTCATAATAATAATTGATCATGGCAGAACAGTCTGTCCGAATCATCGTTGGTAGATAGGATATCCACTACTTGATTCTACACATTCCACAGTGCTAATGGTCTCCAAATCTGGAAACTTGAAAATTAGCATCTTGTTTAATAAAAACCAATTATGGAAACTCACAACTTCACTATATTCCTACAGATGTATTATTGGCCTGCTGGTCATTGCCTCAACTTATACTAAGTTGGCCATCAACTATGCGTGAATTAAAGTTTTGGTTCATGTAATTTGTTTCACTAGGTATATTATTGTCATTCTTAATTTTTAATCCAGGCTGCGAGGATTGTTTGTTCCAAAATTCCAATCTACAAAACTATAAGAGATGAAAAATTGAATGTGATCAAAAATACTTACCTTTACGGGAAAAATTTGCTTTGTTTCGGTTATACACCAATTTGCAGCGTCTATTTAACTCAACTTTCCAGAAACATTCAAAACTTTTGGCGGAGTAACTAAGTCAGAACCCTCGAAACTGTAGCAATATGTCGTGTTTCAACAACACTTAAATCTCACGCTCATCTCACATGTCATGTTTAAAGACCGATTGAAAAAAACTATTTTCTATTAAATAAAAATAGGGACAAAGGAAAGCAGTTTTTTCTAAAATATGCACTTAACTGCTTTATCACGTAGGTCGTTAAATTAATTAGATCCTCTTAGTAAATCTTAAATAGAGATTCTTTGAAATATCCTTAATGGAACGTTTATATATCATATATTCAAGTTCAAATCTAATTGTTTTTTAAAAATTTATTGCTAAATTTGGGGCATAAGTAATCAAGTTGTTTTTATTATTCACCCTTAATTAATTCAATGTCGCTCTTACTTCAGGCAATTTTTCTCAAGCATAGCATGGCAACACTGGACCTTACGGTGCGGATGATATTTGACATGAGCTACGTGCTCTTTAAAACTAGTTTTACTAGGTCTCTTTTTGGTTTTACCTATATATACCTTGGTTACGTCTTTACAATTAATTTTATATATTCCTGATTTATAAAACATTTCTATTGCTTTTGGACAACAAAATTATAAGTCATTCGAGATCATCCGTTGCCAGTTTGACATGATCCGTCAAAAACAACTGTAGTAGAAATTATCCATTAATACAACAATGCATACTGTGTGGAAAGAAAATATCGGATAATTGCAGTTGCCATTAATTTTTTGGTAAAAATTTGGAAGAGGTACAGCGATGTTAATTGTAGGACATATTCCAGATGTATTTTGATGATGATGATTATTGTTCTTTTCACGTTCATTTATTTTTAATTGACGATTATTTCAGTTTTCTAATATAATTCTTTGTTTCATCATAATATCGTCGCCCTAGTAGTGAAAGGTTCTAATCCACCTGACCACATTTTTGAGAAAAAAAACCATTTTATATTTCTGCGTTTCACTTTTTGCATTTTTCCCATACGTGAAGTAAAATAAAGCTTCGCATGCTCAAACTTTAATATATCACTAAAAAATGATTACACAACAATGTTTGAAGAAAAAATCCAGATGTTACATTAAATAACTACTAATATTTTTGGCTTATAACTATTCGCTAATACTAATTATACCAAATTTAACATAAACTTTCTGGTTTAGAACTATTTTATGAGTTTATGAAAACAAATTTAGTTACTCCATCTCTTCATCTGATGATTCTAACAATTTCTTCGGTGGACTTCAAATTTTTATAAAAATGTTGGTAGGTTTCGGAATACAACCACTTGTCCATAATCTTAGTAAACTTTGTAGCTGTTTCTATTGGTAGAGCATTTTTATAAAGTCGTTTGATCTTATTTTCTTTTAAACTGCTAGCAGTTCGTGTAGTAATTTTTTTTTAATAATAATAAATTTAAACTCAAGGTCAAAGCCTTTCTTTATAAAAAAATGCGTGTCGGGTCTTCTTTCTTGTATTGTAACCATTTATTTCAACCAGCGACACTTCCACCATCTTCGTTTTTGTTTCGGTTTTTAATCACCGTGAAGAAAACTCCTTGAAGTTTAAAAGTCTGTAAAGTTAAGCTCCGCCACTTTATAAAATGGTTTTTGTTTTTTGCCGTACGTGTAACGGTAAACCAACATTCAGGAGTAAAAACATCGATTTTGCTGCCTTTGGTTTCAATACTGGGTGAACTGTCACACTCCAAACTTTCAGAGTGGCCTGATTCCATAAATTTTTGATTAATGGTGTTAATGGGCAAGAATTGTAACTGATCACAGAAACATTGCTGCATTTATGCAATTTCTGTGTCCAGAAGCAGTGTCTGAATAAAACGTTACGTCTTTAACGCAGGAGCAAGATCTGACAAAAAAGTTTCCATAGGCAAGTTGCAATTTCTGAAAGATCCTTTGATTCTATGCCTTCGTGCCACATATAATTTATAGCCCACTCAGAAACAGCTAGGTTATAAACAGTAAAATTAAAGTTTTTAATTTTTTGGGAGTAATAAAGTTTACCAACATTATTAAGCGAAGGGGTGACGAGGATCTTTTCCATGTCCATCGTGAAACAGGCAAATGTATTATCTGTTTTTTGATCTTAGTTTATCATGATCTTTTGGTCTCTAGCCTCTTGCTTTCTGACAATATAGGTCATATTCTTCTTGTAAAGCTAATTTTTCCATCATCTTCTAAACAATTGAATTTTGTGCAAAAATCACACTGATCTTTTGGACGATGAAATCAGGTTAAATTCCGTTACAAAGATGTGTCTGTAATAGCTAAATTTTTCAGGGATCACGTTAAGTTCTTCGCAATAATGCTTATAATCTTCGTACAATCTGGTTTCAGATAAACCAGATGGAAGGTAGTTCCGTCTTAAAGTGCTTCTACAATAATGAGATGCAACTACAGGGATGGACTTAATATGATCTCTGACCACATTTTTACCACTTCGGATTTTTCTGAGGAGGACATTTCTTCCCACGCATGTCTGGTTTTATTGAGCCAGTGTCACTAAGTTTAGTATTGGCAGTTTTAACTGTTCTACTAGAAATATTAAGGGTAGCTAGAAACATTTTTTGGCATACTTGCCGGGACATGGTTGGCAGTTAATTTATAAACGTATGTTTTAGCTCGTCTTTCATTATTTTCACTATAGCACCGTTTTTCGGAATACAGGTAACATGTTTTACAATGTAATTCCATCTTAACTGCGTGTTTTCAACTAAAAGCTCGCAAAAATATCTTCTCTCTGTTGTTTGTGAAGAATTGTTGACATTTATAGTGACAACATTCAATATCGACTACACTTTTAGAAGCAGTTTCCCTTTTTGAGTATAGTACTCTTTCCATCTAATCTTAAAGTTTTTGAGCATTTCGCTTCCATGACAGGAGTTTCTCTGCTTTCGACTAAACTTTTTGTCTACAGTTTGTGACGAAGACTGTATATCATTATTGCCCTGTTCATTATTACTCTCAACATCAGAATCAAGTTCTGTTCTTGGTTTTTGGTTTTAAGGGTGTGGTTATCGGAGTCTGAAAATTCTTTAAAGTCACTGTTATTGGGATGGTTTATAGCTCGAATCATCATGTCTGTCAAAATCCTCAACATCACTTCCATTAAACTGTAGCATAACTGTTAACGATTTTTTCATAGAAGATATCTTGAGCATTCTTGTTTTGCATCTAAAAATAAAAAGAAAAAATAGAAGTTCATCATTATCTTTTATGTAAATGCATTGTAATTGTAAATACTTACAAATTTAACATACTCAAGAGTTTACAGCATTTTAGTTTAAAAGATCATGGTTTGGAAATTTTAATATTTTTAATCTTAAATGTAAAGTTAAAAAGCAAATATTTTATTACCGTACTCTACCAGTTGTACAATTATGTTGTAACTTCAAGTATAGCAATTTCTTCATCACAATTGCTTGCAGCTAACAGAAACTGAAGAAAGGTTCATTTATTTCAGGGTTTCATCTACAATAGACAAAGATGAATCCTATACACATCAACACCCACGAAGGTTTCCTTTACTTCATTACCTTCTTTCCACAATTATCAGAAAGAAGTTTCAAAAAAATATTACAATACAACCAACCCAAAATAATCATTTTAAGTGCGTTGTTTGTACATAACCTAACTTCCAGTATCCGGCTGATTTTCACAAGATGCATGCGTTGTTATTTAGTAGATAATTACTTAAAACTTACTTAAAGCAACCGGGGTCAATGATTGCATAAACCAGACTTATTACAATCACCGGTTGTATTAGTTCTTTCTTTTTAGTGCTAATTCAACTAATAATCTGCCTCTCTGAAATCATTATTGCACTTTACAGCACCAACCTGCACAACAATACAATGCTATCTAATAGTTGTTTGAAGCTCAAGCTTGTATAAAAATGCCTGTCTAGACTTGCATAATGTGGTTTAGGACTATTTAAATTGTACGCAATACAACCATAAGCGAAGACGTATTGCGGTAGTGAAAAGGTCTAATCCGCTTAAGACTATTTGCTACAGCAAATTGTTGATTCAGATTTTTAGTTAATATTCTATAAATAGCCACAAACTGTATCAGTAGACTTAGATTTGTTCACTAATATAAAATTTTGAGTTTTTAACAAGTGTTAAAAGGTATAACCCGAAAATGAAATATTTGTGGATTAGAACCTTTCACTACTAGGGCGACGATATACCAATGTTTAAAAAAAAAACTTTAGATACAGTGTGGAAAGAAAGTAACGGTGAATTACCATTAATTTTTTTTTTAATCTTGAAGGGGTATAGCGTTTTTTAATTATAAGACAAATTTCAAGTGTATGGTAATGTTGTTATGTTATTTGTTTCTAAAGTTATGACGTCATTGACATTATCGCTATACTCCTTCAAGATTTTTTCATCAAAATTAATGTCAACAGAATTACTGAATTCATCCGTTACTTTCTTTCCATCCAATGTAATATTACGTTTTTTTAATATTGACATATTATGATGGAACAAAGAATTATATTAGAAAACTGAAATAATCATGAATTAAAAATAAATAAACGTGAAAAGAAAAATAATTTTGAAAAGTGGCTAATAATTGATTGAGCTGGACCTTTTGTTCTCTATCGTTTGACATCTGCTTTCCAATACAATTTGCAAATGTATACGTCATTGAATGAATGTAGGTACATACATTATTTAATGATCAATAGAAAATAGAACATATTGGAATGTCAAAGTAAACGAAATTCAATCTGACAGATGAATAACTATTTTTTGCATTCAATTCCTTTAACGCACATTACTAATTTTATAATCAATAAATGACATGTTGGAGAAACTTTTGGAAGACCAACGATTTTTATAATTATATTTTGTTATTAATTATTAATGTAAAATTTTGTTGAAGATGAAGAAGTTATATACGAATTATTTTAATGCTTGAATACACACAATTATGTGACAATAGAAACCACATTTTTTTTTATGTAATAGTTCCAATTATAGTTTACATATAAGAAAAAATACTCGTAATTATATAAGGTAAGTAAATAAAATAAATTATGTTTACATTCTAGACGAAATATGTAAGCAAACAGAAGGATGTAGCGTTATTAAACCCCAAAACAAAAAGCAAGACGTGATATACAACACGGTGTTGTTATATATTATGTCTTTACGTTATAACTTCTTTTTAGCCATAACAATGAAATGTAAGTTTTAAAATTTCAACAAGTAAATATATTCATGCATGTTTCAAATCTATTAATTATAAAAAGAAAGCATTATATCATTATTTACACCTCGAAACATGCAAAAGTTATTTGTGGTATTGTTCGATAGATTATCCGAATAAATTTGGAAAATGGCATTGATATAACTATATCACGCGATTCATATATTTGCCGTTTTACATTTGCGCGAAAATTCTATTTTTTTTTCTTTCTTGATACAGTAAAATGAATACTATATAGGTAACCTACGATGCGTAATAATTATGCAATTCTTATGCATGCATATCCTTTATTATGTACCGAAGCTACAAGATAAATTTTCTTTCTAACGTGTAATAAAATTATTTGTTTCAATGTATTCGATCAATGTGAACTAAAACTTATAATAGGTACATTAATTTTCGTAAGTAATATACAACAAGTTTTAAAAGTTTATAATCGTTAAAGTATTACTAAAACTGTTGCACAAAGTTTAATGACAAATTTTATCACACTGCTGCATGTAGAACTTACGCAAACAACTGATAATGAAGAGAAGTAAACGTTGTAACAATGTGGATGTTCGAATTATTAAATCGTACCAATCCAAATCGGAAACGTTCAACTCAGAATTCAATTGGAAATCCGCAATGAGTATAAATTGGAAAATCTATCAATTTTATCTTTGGTAAATTACGTTTGGGTTCATTGTCGTATTGTACGTTAACACCACACTTTTACAAATTATGTGTTGATTAAAAAAGATTGAAATTCTATAAAAAGTATAGAACACTAAACATAAGGTGAAGACCTTTTCCAGCCGACAGTGCATGCCATTATTACGTAAATAATTTGTCACATTTTATGTCACATATTCAAGTAATTAACATCTTAGTAACGTAAACATGACGTAGCAGAAAATGGTTAATTAAAGTGGTACGCACATAACTTTACTATTGACATTGTCGTATACCGTTGCTGCTAATTAGGTACTTTGTATAATATATTAAAAAATGATTAAACTACTAAGTTCTATGCTTGACTTTGCTGCGAATGCAAATTTAATTCTTCTTGTTATTGTTTTATATTAAATTACAAAATTACTTAGTCTTTTTGATATATACCTCACTAAATCAAAGAAACTTAATGGCACTAGTAATAATTTAGGAAAATATTATTTACTGACAAAAAAAAATATGAATATATCTATAATAATTACATTGCATATTCCAACTGTTCAAAATTATATCACTATTATTATTATTAATAACGAATGGGAAAACACCAAAAAACTCTATCAAAAACTATACTCGGACACGTATACAGGTGTCTCACCGGGAAGGCCATCGTTAGATTATAGGAAAACTGTATATGGGAAAAATTTGAAAATTTGGTAGTATACTAACATCGACGGGGGCAGTTCCGTTAAAAATATTTTTTAAGATGGTGACACTTCCCGGTTACACCGGAAGTAGGTGTCAAGTTAGCTTATTTTAAATAGAACACCCTATATATTATTCCATTTTTGATTTTGCACAAAATTGTAGACACACTTTGTGTATAATATCCTATACCTAAGTCTAACTGTTTTTGGACTTATTTTAAATTTTATGTCAAAAATGACGTTTTCAGGCCTAAACAAAATTATAAAATTTTCTTATACTAATGCCTTTATTATTTAATTGGAATAGGTTTCCTGTAGCAGGGGACTTATTTTAGTGGGCTATCTTAATATTTTGATAATAAATTAATACAAGGCGATAAAAAAAGGATTAAAATTAAATTCAAAAACACGTCAAAAGTCATTTTTTTTAAATGCAAGCACTATGTTTTTATAATTTTATCTTATTTAGCATCAAAATAAGGTTGACTTTGTACAAGGTTGTCTATTCAAAAATTCATGGTTTTCGAAATATTGGCAATTTAACATTTTTTTTGTTGCACAAATGCTATTGTATTTCTTTTAATATGAATGGTTATTCTTAGTTGGCCATGATGGCGTTAGAAAACAATCATCTGTCAAGGATATGTCAAACTGTGTATCAAACTAAGAAATGCCAACAGTTAACTGTACCGACTGTGAGTACACTAAAATGGTGCATTCGTTATCAAAACGATAACTTTAAATGAAACACACGTGTGTCGATAAAACCAAGTAATTACTTGTTTGATTAAAGTTCACACGCAACGAAAGAATACCTGGCTTTATCGACACACGTGTTTCAAGCATTTAAAGTTATCGCTTTTGATAACGATATGCATTTTAACACTCACAGTCGGTACAGTTAACTGTAACATATGTTCTTAATATAACTTTATCACATTGTCCATAAATAATAAACAAATTTAAGTAATCTTCGTTTGTATAATTTAAGCGTCCCAGCATGATTATTAAAAAATTTTTAACAGTTTGACTTATCCTTGACAGATGATTGTTTTCTAACGCCATCATGGCCAACTAGAATAACCATTCATATTAAAAGAAATACAATAGCATTTGTGCAACAAAAAAAAAAGTTAAATGCCAATATTTCGAAAACCATGAATTTTTGAATAGACAATCTTGTACAAAGTCAACCTTATTTTTGATGCTAAATAAAATAAAATTATAAAACATGGTGCTTGCATTAAAAAATGACTTTTTGATGTGTTTTTGAATTTAATTTTAATCCTTTTTTTTTTTGATCGCCCTGTATTAATTTATTATCAAAATATCGACATAGCTCACTAAAATAGGTCTCCTGCTACAAGGAAACCTATTCCAATTAAATAATAAAGGCATTAGTATAGGAAAAATTTTATAATTTTGTTTAGGCCTAAAACGTCATTTTTGACATAAAATTTAAAAATAAGTCCAAAACAGTTAGACTTAGGTATAAGATATTATACACAAAAATGTGTCAAAATTTTGTGCAAAGTTCAAAATAGAATAATATATATGGTGTTTCATTAAAAGAACTAATAATTTGCACCTAACTTCCGTTATAGCCCGATGAAAAAAAATGTAAAAATAGCTGCCCCCCCTAGAGTTAGTATGAAACCAAATGTTCAAATTTTCCCATGGTACAGTCTTTTCAATAATCTGTCTAGGTAACGTTCTCGGTGGGTTACACCCTGTATGTTTGCTGGTTGATGTTAAGCTTAACTATTGAAACACGTGTTTTACTTTCAGTTTTTTGGTGCTGTTTTGGTGTTCGTTAAAATAGACGCTGCAGTTTAAAGTTCTATTTCTTTAATTATTATTAATGTTATTATTGTTAAACGATTAGTAATAGATATTAGTTATAGGAAGGATTGGTTTACATTTTAGACCAATTTTATAGTATAATGTAATTTGTTTTTTGTCTTTGATCGCAATACTAATCCTCTGGCATAAATATAATTTAGAACGATTATTATCGGAAATATCTATTAATGGGGGAGATTATGTTCTAACTGTTACTTTTTTTATTAAAAATTTTGAGTGGTTATATGATGCTCGATCCTGGACCACATTGAAGTGGTCTAGGATCGGCATCATGGTTTCGGAAAAGATCGGGGCCGATTGTGGGGCAGATTGTGTGGTCTAGGATCGGCATCATGGTTTTGGGGAAGATCTGGGCCGATCGTGGGGCAGGTCGTGTGGTGTAGGATCGGCATCATGGTATCGGGGAAGATCGGGGAAACGTCAAAAATTTTGTTTTTCTGATTTGTTTGGTCTAGAAGCGGCAGCAAAATGTCAGGTATGATCGGAGGAACGGGCGGCTAAGTGGGGGACATTGGTTGATATAAAAGTAGTATTTTAAAAAGATATAATATTAGTTTCATGTTGATATCAATTTCTTAAAAAGTAAATTTTAAGTTAAGTGGGCATTTTTCGCTGACTTAAACTCGTCAACTCATTTACTGCCTTATGTAAGTGCAAGAAGCCTACCAATAGGGGAGAAAATTAAAGTAAAATCTTTTAGTAAAATTGATGGTAAATTTGGTGAACAAGTGCTTGTGGAATGTGGGGATTTTAAGACACCTCTTCCTCAACGATTTACTTCCAAGTTTTCGGTTGAAGACATCAATAGGATTAACAAACAAATTCAATTATCCAAAAAACTATCTACCTCGTTAGTAAAGGAGCTGTTGGTTCAACAACAAACATTGAATTTGTTGAAGAATGAACAAAGAGAAAGAGCAATTAAGAAAAGTTAAGATTAAAGTTATATATAAAATCATTAAAGAAGTTATCACATGAAATTAATATGTATGAGGTTTATAAAGCTATAAATAATGTAAAATTAGAGTAAAAAGTAAATTAATACAAAATAATTATTGTTTTCACTTCTCTTAACCCATTTTTTATTGTATTGTATAAAATATATGTAACATCTAAATTTATTTAAAAAATCTTTGATACTTGTAAGGTTAACATGCCAGTATCAATAAAATTTGCGTGTCCAAATTGTAAAGGAGAAACTGACTTAGAAAATCAAATGTGCCTTATGTGTTCTCTGCAAAATATTATCAAAGATCAAGGTGGAAAACATTTGACATCATATTTTTTTAAAAAAGATGTTAAAAAATGAGCCAATTTATGAATAAAAATTTAAAAAAAAAGTGTGTACAATCAGTGAGTATGATCAAATATTATAAACACATTCGTTTTAGCGAGAAAGTGAACACCAAGACAGACGCAATGCAAAGTATTGTGGAAAGCGAGGGCGATAAGCATTTAAAATCACACTTTTTGAAGTCTCTAAAAATACAAACAATTTGTGAATAAAATTTATTAGACACAAAACGCGTACAGTCAGTTATAATTAAGGCAACTGAACAACTACTTAAATCTGTTTTAATAAATAAAATTAGCAGAATTAAAACTTTTCTAAAGGAAAAAAATGTTATCAATAAATTGAATGTTTTATTTATCAATGTGTTTTTTTAATCAACTCTTGAAATTAACGTCTAAAATTTTACTAGATTGATATTGCAAAATTATAAACAAATGATGCTTGTTTTGTAGAGAAAAGATGGTCACTTATCAAATTAGTCAGGATAAATTATTTTTTAAAAATGTCAAATTCGGTTATTTTTAATTTAACAATCAAAATAATCATATGCAAGTTTTAAATTGTGTAGTAGTGCAGATTATTAATTACTAACAACAAAATATATTTCACAATTAGTTAAAATTGTTCTAACACTTTCTGACCATTTGTATTCCTTTTTTTAAGTAAAATTTTAAAATTTTTTCTGTAGGAACAATTGAATATGTAAAATGTTAAGTAATCCTGCTTGAAATAAACAACACAAAAAATTAAATTGTTTATTAAGTAGTAAGTAATAGGCAAAACTACAACATATTTATAAAAAAAACTTAATCTAAACTAAAACCTAACCTTCTACTGTACTCTTTGCACTTTCTAACATCTAACAAAGTCTTATTTCTTCTAACGCGTAACACTTTTTCTTTTTGTTCTAATTCTTCTAGTTGCGCCCGTAGATTGGTTGCTTCCATTTTTGTGTCGTTGTATTCTTTTGGATTTCAGAATACTCTTTTGCCACTTTTTGAAAGTTTTTCTGATGTTAGTAATAAATACTTTTTGTGGTGAACCACCACCTCTACAAAATCGTCGTCACTGTCACCTTCCGGGCTCGCTTCCATGACGTTCTCATCCTCCATTAATTTTCGGAGGTCTTTGCCCCTCCGTTTTCTGACTGTTGGGAAATTGTTAGGGGTGTTTGGTAAACCTCCATGACGTTCTCGTCCTCCATTAATTTCCGAGGTCTTTGCCCCTCCTTTTCCGACTGCTGGGAAAATGTTAGGGGTGATTTGAACTTCCATCTCTGGCTGTGAGCAACTAATAATCAATGAAACGTCGTCCCAATCAACTGACTGTAATAATAACAAAAAATAAATAATCTATTTACAATTGATTAATAAAATTACTGAACAAAAAATTAATAAGCACGATTTACCTGTTCATGATTTTGCTGAAAAATCTGGCAGTTTTGTTCGCATGGAGGTCCGGGAAATTGCTGATTACATAAAATAAATTGTTAAAAAATAATAAAATAACAACAAAATACTTACTTTATACCCAACAGGAATAGATATAAGAGGTGGTGGTTGCGTTGGTACTAAATCCATCCTAGGCTGTAAAAACATTAGTTGTTAATAAATAATAAGTAAATCATAAATCATTAAAAAAAGTTATATTATTACAATATAAGAAAGCATTCACAAATAAAGTAGGTACTTACATTGAGCACAATGTTATCCAACATATTAACTTTTGGTGATTTTTTTTAAACAACAGACTTCTGCTTGACATCTTTTACGTATCAGAGAATAATAATGAATGATAATAAAATTCTTGTTTTCTAAAAGTTTCTGTAAGAAAGGAATGATTTATCAATTTTTTTGCAAATAGTGCAGTTTGCAGTTTCAATGGGAAAGAAAATACAAGTTTAAGAACTGTATTTGCTTATTTAGCATTTTACAAAAGTTGAATGTTTAATGAAATTTATCATTTGATATATTAAAATTTAATACTTAAAAGTTAAATTTGACTTAAAAATCTAAAAAACACTTCTAAAATGCAGGAAATGGATGTAATTTGACACCTTAACTCTAAAAGCTTGGTTACGCTTGCCCTCGGAGCAAGTAAATTAAATATGGTGTCCATATTTTACATAGCCTGTTTTAAACGCATAGTTTGCAGTTTTCATGGAAAAGGAAATATCACAGGTTCATAATTGTGTTCGCTTATTTAGCAAACTACAATTTAAATTTGACATTTCCAAAAATTTAAAATTTTTCAAAAAGCACTTCTAAAATGGAGAAAATAGGTGTAATTTGACACCTAAACCCTGTGTGGCTACGCTTGCCTCCTTTGGGGCAAGTAATTAAATACTATGTTTATATTTTAGATAGCTTGTTTTTTATGCAAACTATCTGTGAATTGATTTCTGATAATTATGATTGAATAACTTTGTATCAATTTGTAATACTTAATTTTAATTTTGATTAATGACTACTTTAAAGAGAACAAAATACATCCTTATTTAATCTTTTAAAATTTACTTAAAACTTCTTTTAATTTTTAGATTATGTATTTTTCACTTACATGAATGTTTAGATAATTAAAACAAAGCATAATTTCCAATGTTTTTTATTAATTTTTTTCAAATATAAATCCTTTTTAAAAAAGCTGCAGGACAAAGGCTGACATGGCTCTTTATCGTCCCAGTACTCCTCAGCTTCCGGAAGAGGTGCACCCTGTTGCCTTTTCATGTTGAATGGGGCCGTTGCTCATTTTGTAGCTGCGGCACAAACGGCTGACATGGCTCTTTGTCGTCCCAGTACTCCTCAGCTTCCGGAAGAGGTGCAACCTGTTGCTTCTTCTGTTGAATGGGGGCCGTTGCTCTTCTAGCCTTTCCCATTCTTCCATTTTTTTTAAATTCGGCTTCTCTTTTAGCCTGGATCTCTTCCAGGATGGCATTTATAGAGATGTTTGGCCAGCCGGTGCCGCAGCATTATATGAAAGGGATGGTATGGACATACCACCATATCTACAACAAAGATATAAATTTAGACTACAACTAGTAAACAAATTTTTTTTTATATTACCTTGTTCTAGTTGATTGTTGTTGTAATAGTTACTGCTGACATATTTAATAATTTTAACATAAAATATTAAATGTTAATGCTTATTTGTGAGAGATTGTTTAAATATATTCAACTTTTCCTACCAATTTACATCCCCACACACTTTGTCTTCTTAGTTCGTGTATACGCGCTGTTTGGGGATATCAATAGTTCGTGTTATTTCGGAACAATAATTTACTTTAGTGTTTTGACATAATAAATTTATAATTTTGTGTACAATAACTGAATCTCTAAGCAATACGTGCAAACAATACTTGGTAGTGTTACGGAAATACATAGATAACATAAAATCTGTGAATGAAGTGAATAAACTTAAACGTATAAATGACTATAAATACACTTCGTAAAGCTATTAAAAATGAAATACCCAAAAAATAATTTGTTTAAATCTTCTTCTTCTATAGAAGCAAGTTTATCATATTTAAAATGTTACCGTTTGAAACTTAATGAGCTAAAAAAATTGTTAGTAAAATCCGATAAAGGTTTATTAAATGTTAATCCTAAAAAGTGTAATGTAAGTTGGGAAGATGTTGAATCATGTTTCAACAATAGAATTCGTACAGGATTTATATCAAGTATTAACATAAAAGATCCTTTAATGGTTTTAAAAAAATCTTTCAAATGCTTTAATTTGAAAATTAATCAAGCAGTTAAAGAATCAATGTTAAAAGTAAATGTCATTTTGACTGCTAATTTTATTAAACCTCAAACGGGAGAAATAAGTTTAAAAACGTTTTGTACTAAGAATAGTGTCATAGATCCTACAACTAATTTGAAACAATGGTATCAGGAATACGTGTTTGATAAGCTTTCTGCAAAGTTGGAAGAATTTTCTGAAAAAGATAGCGGATTGGCTTTGTATGAGCTTTTGGGATTAAAAGTAAATATTAATAGACACGATTCTCTTAAAATAGGTTATTCAACATATGTATCGGTTCCAGAAACTCTCTTGACAAACGAAGACCGGAGATTCCTCCAGATAATTTTTGTTACAATTTAACCCAATTCACCTATTCCGAAAATGCTTTAAAGAAGCTAGAGCTCTTTGAAGTAGCTATGCTGTAAATAGTTTTTTTTTTAAATACCTCCAGAACGCTTGTATTGCTTAGAAAAGCAAACACTGGCATGCTTGTTTAGCCTTCAGAGATGAATCGATTCCATCAATTGCAAATTTCTAGTACCGACCATAAGGCGTCCGTTTCTCGGTAGGTAAACGGTTATTTTAACGACATACTTTTTGTCTTTAACTTTATAAGCACATTTGTGGCACTAGATTATTAAATTTTTAGGTATTCTAGTACTAAAGGATTTCTTACTTTAAGTCATTAGTATACACCGTTTTCTTGATAAATGGATTTGGTGATTTTGTTGTTTTGTCATTAAAGTTAAATTTATATTTTTGCACTAGTTGGCTCTGAACTGCCAACAAATGTAAAACTGCGTTGACATTGTCAAATTGTTTGTCAGTTCGCGAAGTTCATGGCTTTTAAAATTTTTACTTTTAGCGAGGGACTTCAAAGAGCTCTAGCTCCCTTAGGAAGCATTTTTGGACTAGGTGAATTGGGTTTAATTGTCTTAAAATTATCTGAGGAATCACATGTTTTGTTTGTCATGAGTTTCTGGACAAACTGTATAAAGAAAAAACATGCTGTTATAAACATTATTTATGTGGGATTTAGCAAATTAGATGTTTAAAAAATTTTCTTTATAAATTTCATTACGACTTATGTTTTAAAAAACATTTACGTAAAACACAAAAATTATTATACATGGATTAATGACAGTTTCATTTATAGTTTTAAAAATATAGACATTTAAAATATATTAAACAAGACAGTTATCGTTTTAATACTTCTGAATATGATGCTAATCAATGTTTATCAAATAGAACAAAAACAAAAACAAAACAACAGCCGAACTAAGAAAGATCAATATAATGGAAAACTAATGCTCGAATTTGTAGGGGTTAGGTCAAAGATGTATCCTTATACTGTTGAAGAAGGCATTACTACAAAGTTAATAAAAAATGTAAGGGTTGTGAAAGATCATTTATCAACCATCACTGTTCGAAGATTATCAAAAATGTCGGTTTATAAATCAACTTTTTGAAACCGTTCAAGCGTCTTATTAAATTTAAACAACACAACGTGTTTTCAGTTAAACAAAAACATAATCGTTCTTACTTCTTATGATGATAAACGTGTACTCAATTTTTATAGCAGCGATGACCTTACAAGCCCATGGGAATATTTATATGGTGTGGGCACAATTATAAAAATTATAGTGTGTTATGTTATGATTTTTTATTGCAATTCTAGAATGTCTCATTGTAATCAAGTTTCTACAAAACAATGGATAAAATGTTTAAAATTGAGTTTGAAGCACAGAAGCAAAAAGAAAAAATTATGAATAACATCTCAAAGAGTGCAGTTCTTTCCAGTGTTACAAATTCTGCAAAGAAAGCTTTTACCCGTGTAATCAGCAAGATCTTTTGTTGTTCCAAGTGATATCATGTATTTTTACAGCATCACATGGAAGACACTTAACTACTTCCAATACTTATGTTGAATTTTAGATAAGAGGAAAATTTAGACAATTATGTTAGCAATATTCTAAATATTTGCAAAAACAGAGCACTATCCATGGATAAATCTAAGGAAATTTGATGAAGAATTTTAGAATTTCATAGGTTGGAATTTACAATATGTCACACAAATTAATTTATAGAAGCTGTTGTGTACGATCTAGCATTAATAATGTTTGTAATGATAACTAAAAGTTAATAATATTATTTAGTACAGTAAATATAGCATCTTTCAAGGGTGTAACGTAGAACAAATTAGAGACAAGCTACTTTTTTTTTAATGTGTAGGGAAGAACCTCCTGATTAACATACTGAAAGTCCCATTCGATCCCACTATGACCAAATATGAAAAATATGTCCGCTTATCTTGTTTTTTTTTTTTATTTATAGAATAACTTTTCTATTTTTGTATTTTCAGAAAAAATATGTAGATACTTAATTTTTAGAGCTTAAAGAAACACATCTTTTTTGGTAGCAAAATGAAAATTTTAACACAAAAAATAAAAAAAGTTACAGGTTTTAAAATAATTGTACATTAAATACTGTTGTAAATATAGCAGCTTATAAGGTGGTGACCTAAAATAAATTAGAGACAGGCTAGTTTTAACTAATATTGATATACAGTCACTTATATACTAAAAAGTCCCGTTTGGTAAATCTAGGGCAAATAAGAAAAAAAATGGCAGTCATCTTCGATTTTTTGTTATTTATAATATCTCAGTAAATTAAATTTCAACTGCAAAACATATAAATTACTCTTTTGTTCCAGAAATGAAAAATATATACAGAAGTTATCAAATTTAAGTGCATATTAATGTATATAAATCATTTTCTAGTTGTTATTTGTTAATATGTTAAATATACCAAAGAAAAATGGCTACACCACTGTGTGTGTAACCAAGGCAACGAGACGCGACTTTAACTTGTCGCAACAAGTGAGTTACTAATGAAACTAATAGTTTAGTCTTATAGATCACTTGTAAGCGAAAATACCATGTCAATTTGTGAATTGCTGTGTTATTGAGCGTGTTTTTAATAAATTTATGTCTGTTATTAAAATGGGAGAAAACCAAATGTACAATATGCAGTGAAGAAGGTACTTCTAAGACCTTAGTGGTGGTAGGCAAAAAAGGTTTTCCAACGCTTGTAAAGCGCCAGCAAACTTCGCAATGACTACAAATGGCAAATATTTGAATCTGTAAGTTGTTTAACAGTACACAAAAGATTGCAGAAAGAAATACACTCATCCATCAAACATTAAAAAATCGCAAAGAAATTGTGATAATGCACCTGAGGCTCCACAATGCTCAAAATCAGTGCTGCGATCCGTTTAAACCAATCTTTTTGATTTTAAAAGTCACTGTTTATTTTGCTCTGAGGTATTAAATGCAAAGCAGGATCATTTTCGCGTAGTTTCTACAATTGATTTTAAAACATCGGTATCCGAACAAGCTTGTGAAAGAAATGATGATTGGGGAAGGGCCGTTTATAAAAGAATATGCACGGAAAATGATCTTGTCGCAGCTGAAGCACGGTACCATGTGTCTCTTGCTACGGAGATTTAAAAACACCACCCAACAAAAAACCTGGAAGGCCAATAAATAATATGGTGCAGACGGCATTCGAAAACGTTTGTTTAGATATTGAAAATGATTTTGAAAACTGCCAATTTTCCTTTAAAGAAATATTTGAAAAGTTAGTCCATGCCTTACCTCCACAAACAGAGCCTTGGTCTGAAAAATATTTAAAGAACAAAATAATTGAAAAGGAATATGGAAAATAATGTAGTCATTTCAGATATAACGGGTAAAAATAGCGTGTTTTTGTTTTCGCGACAACTGTGAAAAAATTTCTTAGTGATGAATGGAGCAAACAAAAAAGTGTGCCAGCCCAAGAAGAACGTGCAAGAATTTTAAAAACTGCAGCACAAATTTTGAGAGACGATATTAGATCTATGGTATGTAAAACCGAGGAATACCCTTTTCTTGATGAAATTAAAACAGGTTGGACAAGGCGCGGTTCCTGAATCATTAGAATGCGTTCCTGAATGAGGTTAATTCTTAATAATAAGAAAAATCTTCCAGCATATAAAAAAAAAAAATGACAGCCTTACAGAACTTTATTATTTCATTAGTAAGAGTTAAATCATTCGTTTCGCCCGTAAGTTTGGACTAGGTGTACAGCTACACAGAAAATTGGACATCAAGAAATTTTAATTGATTTACTTTCGGCTCTTGGAGTTTGTGTTTCCTATTCTGAGTGTTTACAATTTGAAAATTCAGCTACACAAGACTACACAGATGAAATATCAAATGGATGTCTTCTTCAGTTTGTGTTTGATAATGTAGACTTTAACATTAGAACTTTTAGATGG
This sequence comes from Abscondita cerata, assembly GCA_030710515.1. Classification (NCBI taxonomy): domain Eukaryota; kingdom Metazoa; phylum Arthropoda; class Insecta; order Coleoptera; family Lampyridae; genus Abscondita; species Abscondita cerata. Next base: position 20,495 of record JALBCR010004801.1, on the reverse strand, counting down.
ACTTGGAACTTCATTTCATGCAATGGGAGGGATAATCTGTGTTTCACCTGACAATGTTCAAAGTTCCACCAGTATTCCTAGAAGAAGAGGACGATTTTCAGCAAATAAAATAGGAACGTTTGGACATATTCCCCATACAGGTAAATAAAATAAACATAAACTTTTTTTCAACTTTTTTTCCTTTTGGAATACACAATTATATATATTTTTAAAGGGTATAGATTTTATCAATGTTTTTTATTGGCATGACCCTTACCATATTTTTATCTATTTCTTTCAGACCTACAACCGAACATCAAAACTTGGAGCTAAGTAAAATAACAATGAAGCCTTTACAAATTGATATAATTATACCCGCGTGAAAAACTAGCATTTGCTTTGGAAACTCTTTGGATTACTAAAAAGTTTCTACAAGTTCTTTAAATCCTTCCTGGAGTGGTTTACATGTCAACAGTAGAATATGATGGCTTGAAAAAACAGCAATATATTACCCCTGCCATTTATAAACCTCGATCCAAGCAATATGAGTACGATTTATACGTCGCTATTATTTGCTGCAGAAAAATGTAAGAAGTACGGGAAAACTTGCATAACAACATTTGACCAACCACTGTTTTTTAAAGGCAGTTGATATTGTGGAATCCTCTAAGCTCAAATCACATTTTATCCTCAGTAGTAGTTCGGCTGGGAGGTTTTCACATTGCAATTATGAAATTTTTGGGTAGTCTTGGCCACTTTATAGGTGGCACTGGGATCGAGGAATTAGGCAGACATTGTTTGCCACAAAACATACCATTACACACATGATATCTGGACATGCTTATGCCCAGATCACTTTGGGCACATTTTTTATCTCATCAGGCTCTAAGCACACTAATTTTTAAAAATCTTTCATTGGACGAAGTCTGAAAATGAAACCTTAAGAAATCTTTTATGAAAACCCTGTAACTGAAGAGGTAAATATAATGAGACTTTGGCAAACATTTACGGAAAATTGGCTCAAAAAAATCGACGTAATCAATAATAAAAAGTAGTTACAAGCAGAACTATGGATATTTACTGGAAAATGGTTTTTCTAATAAAATTGTACGTACGAGCTGAAAGAGAAGGTAATTGGTCACACCATACCGGACATGTACCAAACGTATGATTAAATTTTACGTTCGCGGGCCTAATAATTATGCTAGGAATCTGATTGCATTTATATGTTTTGCAAATTGAAAAGTTAATAATCACTTGCTGCAGATGAACTATTAAAACAATTTGTTCTTCAATGGAATGTTTCCTTAAAAAGAATGAACAAGTTTTGGTGTGGAACTATGTACCTATTTGGTTAAGAACAGCTATTTGATGATGTCAATAAAAATACAAGGAGGTCACAATCGCAAACTGGAAGAGGTTTTAAAGAAGCTACGGTCAGCAAGGATGCATAGACTTAAAGTATGGCGCCATTGTAGTTCTGTATCAAATATGCTTGAAGAATTTTCGGGTGTTAGAAGTCTTGCTCGTCAGAACAACATGTTGAACTCAGACATTCTCGACAACAACGCGATGAAAGGGATTTCAACAAGTTTTATTAGAATGGTTATAAACTTACAATCCTTTTACCAATGTAAATAGTTTATATTTCTGTATTCTCAAGTTCTGCCACATGATTACCGTAAATTGTGATAAGGCACAATTGGTAGGTGAAAGAATATTAAAAGAAAATTTTTGGAAAGAAGTGCACAGAAATTAAGTGTCTGAAAAAAAAAATCAGGTTATCACATTTGCTCAAATAAACAAGACAGTTACTGTTAATAAACGTGAAGTGGTTATAAAGAAAATGCAGCTTTTACCCTGAATGTATGTTCCAATAAGATCTCCCTGAAGAACTTAAACATGTTTCAATTTTGAGCTAGCTCCATATCCTCCCTGAATGTTTAAGGATGGTCAATTAAGAAGTGGTACAAAACTCACAACCGTTAAAAGAATTTGATTCTATCTCGCCACCAGAACAACATTCGCCTGAGAACACTGTGTATGTTTTAGACGGTGGAACTACTTCTACATAAAGTTAGTTTGGCAAAAGCCAGCCACCTATAGGGACATATGTATACAATACATAAGTTACGCAATACATTGTTATGGTACAAACTGTTGGTTGTACGTTTTGATGTATATTGATGTAAACACATTTATATGGACTAAAGGTCAGCAGCAAAAATTACCTTCAAAGCAAAGTCATAGTGTTGATAACATCAATCCAGATACCATAATACCTTGCACGCAGGAAGATTTTTGAAATAGTGAACAACAAAAAAAACATTATAAACTGATTAAGCGATTTTATGAAACATATGAGTAACTATTTATCAGGCTGAAAGAGATGCGGATGTTATAGTTTCTATTTGACAGCTCTAGAATTATGCTCTAAACATAAGTTTGTGACTCTTGTTTCAGGAAGATTACCGACTTAATGAAGTTTTGGCATCATAGTACTATTTGTAACCAAAGCAATTTGTATACCAGCTTACGTCCTGGCAAATCTAATACAAATAATAGATTATTACAATGTATCAAAAATTCTACAAAAATGCATGCCTTAATCCAGTTAAAGACAAAAATTTGTTTTGTAACAGATTCAGGCATGGACAATGTGTCGTTCTCTTCAGCAAACAAGAAGGCATAGTCCTGTTGTATTCTTAATGAAATATCACTAATTGTTCGAAGTTAATAATTTTCAAATTTATAACAAAGACACGTTAAAACCAGATATTTTCAAAGTTCTGCATCGAGTTTCTACTGAAATTATATAATGCCAAAAATACTAGAAGTTTAAACGAACTTCCGGTAATTTAATTATCATAGAATAACTAAGGCAGTTACTTGTCAAAGTCAATTTAATCTAACAGCTATGTTGTCTCCTACCGAAAAGTCTGCAGAATCACATTTACTAAGAGTATACTAATCAGGTAAATCAACGAAACTCATGGCGTAAAAATGAACACTTTACCCTTATTTATGAATTTTAAGGTTCAAGAATGGCTTGTAATCATATGGATCCTACGGCATGGGGTTGGATAAAAGTCCCAATAGTGACCTAATTCCCTGTCAAGACAAAGGAACAAATAGCACCCTCAGATCTATTGAAACAAGTTTTTTTAATTGCAAAAAAAGTTTGCGTGTGGACGGAATTGTTCTTGTAAAAAGTTGGGCATTAGGTGTTCTCCAAAGTGTGGATCAATGTTACAGAATTACTTGTACTAATGCTATATTTGAAGTGGAAGACGAAATGAAATAACAGAGTTTTTGTGATTTTTTTTTGATATAATTAAAGGAGTTAAATTTATTTATAAATGTCAAAATATGTTTATAAGTCATTTTCAATGGAAAAATTTCAATTTATTTTTAATGTACAATTATTTTAAAAGTTTGAAACTTTTTTATTTTTAGAGCAAAATTTGATTTTTGATATCAAAAAGATGCGTATTTTAAGCTCTAAAATTTAGGTATCTGCATAATTTCTGGTAAAAATAGAAATAAAAAAGTTATTCTACAAAATTTAAAAAAAAACAAGATGGAGGACATTTTTCCATGATCTGCAAGTAGTGGGACCGATTGGGACTTTTAGTATATTAATCGGGAGGTTTATCCCTACACATTAAAATTAAAAAGTAGTTTGTATCTAATTTGTTCTACCCCAAGATGCAGTTTGCTGTCTGTACATAAATCATAAAGATATGGAAATCATGTATAAATGAATTTGTTCTATAAGTCAGTCGTATTTGGCCGACAGTAAAATTAAAAAAATTATTATGGGTACTCACTTATCTGTAAAACATACCATTTAAATTTGATTCTCTGAAAATCAGAACATGCTGATATATTGTTATGAATACAAGAAAACATCAAGAAAGGAAAACAAATTCTTGAAGCGATATTGGGTTGAACTTGTGGTCCAGATTCTGGATGATGGCCTTCCTCTACATGAAAGATTATGAAGAAACATTATCCTTGTTAATGTTAATTTCAAATAAATAAAAATAAATAAAAAATTATTTGTTTATTTTGTTTTATTTTAAACCTTATTTTACCTATTACATAAATACATAATTTAACATATACACAGTTACTAAACTAGTGATATAACATTTCTTATGGAAAACGTATTTTTTAACAATTCTGTCAACGAAGTATTAAACAATATGTTGTTGTTTTATCAGGTATATTTACATTTGTTTCGAATTCAATTTTATATCCACTGGACCGTTTTTGAGTTCTTCTTTTGTTTAGAACAATCTATAACTACTATAGGAGCATATGTTTTAAATTCCATCTGGTGTAAATATAGACTCACCTTGTTTTGTAAAGAAATGAAGGTTGAAATTAAGCAAACATTTCATATAACAGTGCGTACTAATCTTTTTCAAAATTTAAATTGAGATTATCATAGGATATGGAGTATCATTGAGAAAAACTGTTATATAGTTAAGTTACAATGATCGAAGCGACTGCACATCTTTAGTTAGTATTATTTTTCTATCAGTTTGAAAACCAACAATTATGCATTGAGGTTTTTCTACAGAAGTCTTAATAGCCCAAGTGGTGATTTTGTGTTTGTGGTAATACATATTATGTAATTCTCTACTTCTAAATGGAATATATAGTTCTCTGGCGCTTTTAACAATATCTAACAATTTTAATTGTTCTTTAATGGAAACAGATACATGAGGAACGCGCCATATTATTTTATGTAATTGAACTTTTACGGATTTTGTTTTATCATCTAATACTAAAGCATTATTGTCTGTACTACTGCGAAGCATTACTAATTCTTGTCTGCAGTTGATAACAATTTTTTGAAGTCTTCACGTAATCCTAAAATCATATGAAGAGGAACAACTTAGCTTCAAAACTACCCTGTCGCTCTGTCCATTAATCGTTGAATTACCTTTTTTGGAAAGCCAACCACCTGTTTTCAAAAGCTTTGCTCCCTTGATTGTAAGACGCATAGCCTTTAAAACAGATAATTCCAGGATTTCCTAACACGATCTATAACTTCTCCAGCAACTTCTAGACGAATTTTATCAAACAGGAATAAAATGCCCATATTAACAAAATTAATAAGAGAGTGTTTCAATCTTTTTCATATTTTATCATTATATGCTTCAACTTTTCCTTGAATATGTAAAGAACTATACCAAGGCACCGTGTATATGTCTTGTTGTTGTACAGGATTCTGATTTCATCATTATTATTGAAAGAACTTGAAGCATAAAATGGATGACTTTCGTTTTTCGGCGTATACAATTGTATTATCAAAATGGTGTTTCGTTTACGTTTATAGTTTCAAAATTCATTTCTGCTTTTTAACTTAAACTCCTATAGATTCCACAAATTTTTATTTTGCACTGTTAATGATTGAATCTAGTAGACCGACTGAGATATTTAGATTTATTTGTTGGCTTTATATAACTGTTTAGTGTATTTGGAATATTTTTTATGTTTACTCCCCGTTTTTGTTTTTATTGAAAACAATTCCCATCACAATGATTTATTATAGTTTCGAAAATGCAGTCTCACCGTTATCACTTACCCTCTAAAATTGACTAAGTTTTGATCTTGGTCAGTTATTTTATAGTAATTTCATCTATTTGCTTAGTGTTAATTGGTAAATAAATCACGTTTGAAGGAGTTTTAATAATTTTATATCCAGGTGGGACCTGATAGAAAAATTCATGAATCATATGCACTGGCTCACCGTTTCTGAATCAAACTGAGACAATATTGCATTCTACGCACAGTGCATTTAATTTGAAAAATTTTACAAGAAAAATCTGATTATGTTTTTTACGTTTGCTTTTAAAATTCTAGATTTAAAACCTAATAAATCACGTATTGAACCTTCTTTGGAAAAATCGATATCCAACGTGCATTTAATTTCGGATCGTAAAGTATTGTTATTTCCTTTTATTAATATATTGGCAAAGGTAAAGGGTTGTCTATCTATATTCATATTTTCCGATATTACATACTTTGTAAGATTCTTGTTTAAATAATTATTAATATCATCAATCTCATAAGAACCTTCAGGAATTTCGATACAGGACTTTGTACCATTCTGAAGTACAAAATAAAATTTGTTATTAGTGTTGTCTACGTTGGGAATTGTATTGAACGTTTCCTAAGTTTATCAACCCCAAACCGTAATTGTCGCCATCTAATATGATCGGTGGATAATACTTACTGGAAAGAACAAATTTGTTCCCATCAGAGTAAATGTGGAACACATGCTACCTGTAACTAAGTGTTGATTAACCTAACTTCTAAGTAAAAATTTGATTAGAATATATAATAATCGAACGTTCTTAAGTTTAATTTGTCCTACTAGGTGGAGTTCAAGTTTCAATACCAAATTTAGATTTTTATTGGTATAGAGATTTGAACCCAAGTCTTCTCGGTGCAAAGTCATCATCTATCAATGTGATCTACCGAGAAGCCCGTTGTTATTATAATTGTACAAAAACTTTAAACATAAATGTCCACAATTAAAACTATCAAACGATTGAAAATTTTTATGATTATAAATTATGCTGCAAGGACCACCACTTTTTAGGTATTCAATTAATTCCAATGGAGGTTGCAAATTTCCGAAGCTATCAAAGTACACTGCACGTTCGCCAATTTTTTTATAAGCTGTCCAATGAGTTCCTTCCCGTTTTGATTATCTAAATTTAATATACCACATTCATTTACTTTTACTAATTTTGGTAATCCATCTTTCATAAAAACTCCCAAAAGTGTTTTATGTTCAACTTTTTGCATATTTGATTAGATCTATATTAGTCAATGCTCGTGTTGGGAGTTTTATCCAATTTTGTTTTTTAGTTTCGTGGTCCTAAAAAAGACCAAATCCTTTCTTATCGGTTGCAAGTATAAACCACTTCCAGATTTATTTAATGCTATAGCTTCCATAGTTTGGAGTCCTTCTTTAGCACTTTTAGCCGCATTTTACTGCTTTTGCATTGATAGCTGCTGCTCCTCCACTTAACGATCCTAATGCACCAAGAGCAGCAAATAGGAATTAATGGTAAAAACCGCCAACCTTTGGCACCGGAATTATACGAGCGGGTTTTATTTTTTCCGATTTTTAAAGATTTTAAAGCATTTATTGCTGCTTTTAGTAGCATCTCTGCATTCCCAATTTTCTTTCAGCTCTAATGCAGATATTGCAATTCTAATTAGAATCGATGCGATTTTAATCCTTCCAGTGTATTTTAACTTTTTTCTTGCGAATAACCTCTATCATTACTAGGGAACAACCCATTCTCAGTTTTATTTTTGCTTTCATAGCAGATATTACACCTAAACTGTTGCTCTCTTTAAACGGTGAATTAGAGTAATATATCTTGCGCTTTTGCAATAGACGTCTATCTGCTTTATGCCTGTTTTCAATGTTTTTGTTGTTGTTATTATAAGCTATATCGTGTTCTTTGCTACAGTTTTGTTTAATTCGATTAACTGGTCTTCTCTCTTCCCGGTCCACAGAAATTACATCCTGGTATGTGAAGGTTCTAACGGTAGATGTTACCAATAACTGAATTTAGAAGGCTTCTACCCTAACGTTTATGATAGATTTTTTTGTGAGTCATTAATCAATATTTGAGTCTCGAAATTAACTGTGTATAGATGGCTTGTAAACGGTTAAACAGGTACTAATTATATATCATTGAAAAACTAATGCATTTATAGGTTTGAAACGAAGCATACATTAGTTTTAATTAAAATGCGAATTTACAACAACCAATTGTACTAACTGTGTTAAATAATGATATTCAAAATAATAATGTTAATAAAAGACACGGGGAGTTACTACACTCAACCGTTCGTGGTCTTATTGTGGGGGCATTAAATTGTGGGAGAAAACCAACGTAATGCTTAGCTTACTTGAACATATCAATGGATTGCGTTTCAAAAGCGTTTACGTTTATTCTAAATCTCTTTTTCAACCAAAATATCAATACTTGAAAAGTTTATTAACATCTATTGAAAGGCATAAATTATTTTGCATTTAATAGTTTAGAAAGTAACATACCATCACCATCAAAGCAAATCTAATTCTGTATTTATTTTTGATGATGTAGTTTGTGACAAACAAATTTAATGAAAGAATACTTTAGCATGGGTCGACACAATGATATAGACTGTTTTATTTATGTCAAACTTACAGCCGCATTCCAAAACAATTAATCAGAGATAACGCTAACTTCATAATATTATTTAAACAAGATACATTAAATTTACGTCATATTTATGATGATAGTGCTAGCACGGATTTAACGTTTGATGAATTTAAGAGGTGTGTTCATTATGTTGGAATGAAAGTTATGGATTTTGGTTATTGACAAAGAAAGAGATATTAATTTTGGTAGATATAGAAAAGGATTTGACTGTTTTATTCAACCTATTTCATGTTAAGTGTAAATAATTTGTATATGGAAACCTGATCAAAATATAATGGATTACAAGTGGTTGTTTTGCAAACTGTATTAGAAATTGTATGAGTTCATGACTGATAAGATTGTTAAACTCCGTAAACACAACAATTTTTTTTTTATTAGTTGTTTATTTTATTTTCAAACTGTTTAGTTAGCTAGTGGTTTTATTTAGATATGGTACATATATATAAGAAGTTTACAAGTTATTCATTAAACATTTAAAGTAATAAGCGTACGTCTAGTTTCTTATGCGATGAATTTTAACAATATTTGTCAAATGAAGTTGAACTAACTAAAAACTTATTAAAAAAGAGAAGAAATAAAACGAAAGTTTGAATTACTAAAACGGAATGAAGTTACACACAAGAAAAGACGTTTTTCCCATTACAAAACGATTGTAAACAATATCTGATCAAGTACCAGTAAATAAAAAGATGAAGCAAATGTAAAATCACGAAGGAAACATTCTATGTTTGAATCAACACCAATTCATACTATTAACAGAAAAAAATGATAGTTTTAACGCAAAATTTTCAAATCTTAGAAAAAAATTGAAGCATTAAAAAAATGATAAAATGGATAAAATAGAAAATCAAAATTTTATTTCCAAAACCAGCGAAGATGTTGCAGACGATTATGATTTGGATGATTTAATTCAACATTCAGTTGAAGAAAGCAAACAAAATTTTAACCACCCTTGATACTAACGTTTATGATGAATATTTAGCAACTTTCGATGAACTGCCTCGAAAATATATAGACGCCATGATACATGATAAAAACGGCAGTTTGATCATAGAACTGGTATACGACATGACAGCTTTCAAGAAAAGTTTATATAGGAACAGCTGTAGTAGAATTTGTTGATCAGACTTAAAAGTAAATAAAGAAATTTTATAAAGCGTCACCAGGATTGTATGAATTATTATTTAAAAATACTCCTATTAACTTATACTCAAGACGATTTGTATAAATACAAAGAGATTTTAGATATTAGTAATGCTTGCAGAAGTAATTTGATCCTAATGGTAAAATACTAGAAACCAGATCAGAAAAATATAAATCTATTATCGGTCCTTTTGTATTTTAATCAACCAACTATTTTGAAACACCAAAGAGACCAAAAACCTTTGGTAAAGGATTATTCAAAGTAAACAATCGTCCTATTGATTATATTTATTGGGATGATGTAAATGAATTAGTTGATAGGTTAAAATTGTTAGTAGCGTCTCAAACAGCAGGTCATACAAATCACACAAACAGAAATAGTCTCCATTTTAGAAGAATTACGAGAAGCGAATATAATTTATTAAGAAAATGACTCTAGACAGAATTTAGTCGTCATATAATAAAACATAACCAAACATCGATCATAATATCCAAAATGAACCGCATAAGATTTTTTATAACATGTTTTATAGTCATATTCTATCACTTCCATCAAGTAGAGTTGTAGAGCATAAGTTTTTATTGCCTGCAGACAAAACCATATTTATTTCCATTAAGAATGGGTGTAATTGAAAGAGTACTTATTAACATTGACAATGTTGTATTGAACATAAATGGAAAATCTTATACTAGCAATGATGCTATTAATTGCTCACTTAAAATGGGAGATGTTATATCTTTTGAATTAAATAATCAGCAAAACAGTTTCAGATTTCATAAATTATTTGCTGAAATAGTAGTTAAATGTCCTATTAACATTGAAACTAACTCAGTATAAAAAATGATTCGACAGAAGTCAACAAAAATGTATCCCATCTTCTACAAAATCAGACATAGTATCAGAGTTACATAAACCAGCAAGAATCAATTTCAAAAGACGACGTGTTATAATAAGAGGTATTAATGAAACATTACAAGCTGATTTAGTAGATATGGTTTCGTATGCGAAATGAAAATAACCAGTTTAAATATATACTTGTTGTAATTGACTGTTTCGAAATATGTTTGGACGGTTCCGTTAAAATTAAAAATGCGATACATGTAACGAACGCAATGGAAAGAAATCTTGTCACATTTAAAGTATTCACCAAAAATTTACAAACTGATGAAGGATTGGAGTTCTGCAACAACACATTTCAAAAATTGATGAAAATATAAAATCAACCATTACAGCATTTTCTTTATGTTGAATAATTATAGCACAAGGATCATGTCTGAGTGATTTTGATAAAGTAGCAAACCCTTGAGAAAAAATTGAAGTATAAACCATGCCAGTGTACTCGATTAGCCCCAAAGTGTACTGATTAAACTATTGTTTTATATTTACATGAATAATGTTCACTAAAGTCAATGAGTAACCCTAACTCAGTGCTTTCTAGGAATTTAGTTATTTTTTTCATAGAGTTTTTGTGATGAGTGATTCTGTATTTTTAAGCTATAAATAAATTTAACTCATGTTCTAAATGATTAAATTGCTTGTTCTATCGTACACAATTTTTTATAGTCATTTAAATAAATTTTCTTTTTTATAATTTAATAGTTCATTGAGTTTTTATAGTGTTTTTCATTTATTGTTTCTTTTGAAATTACATTTTCAATTTCATGTAGAACATTTTATTAGTTAAAATTAATCTCTTCAGATAAATGTTACTTGTTTAATTTACATTTTCTCACGTGTTTTGATAAGCATAGCTCAAATTACTAACACATAAGAAGCCGCTTAAAATTTTATATTTTTTATTTATTTATTTATTCGTATGTTACATTACACAAATATTGTATTGTGATGTAAGTGTTATGTATGGTGCCCAGAAGATCAGTATAAACCTGTATAGTGTGGTGACTAAATCCGTGTTCCATAGTGAGTTGGTTCGGATTGGCAGCATTGACTCTAAGGTTTGATAAATAATAAAACCTAAACATGCCAACCCATACTCACCCCTAGTGTTAATATTGAATTAGGGTGGTAAATATTATAAGAAAGTAAATCAGATTATAAAATATAACCTCTATTACTACATATGCGATTGTATGAACCGCTCTAACTTCAGTTATGACAATATGAAAAAAGTTTACACGAAGTATTTATCACAAAATATCTTATGAATATGAAAATCTTGTATTTTCCAAGAAAAATTTTCATAGTAAAGCACGCACTTGTATTTCAAATTAGTGATCTTCGGTTCCAATGTCCAATACCTTGAGGCGTAAATTTAGAATGTTAAGTGGCTTATTCAATGAGTATTTTGAGAACAAATTTACATGTAAATTTTTTATTTGTTTACCATTGATTTTAATACAAGTTTTTATCGAATTATCTTACAATTTTTATCGTAAAACGTTTCACTTGATCTTGAATAAAAATTTGATTTCTTTTCTTATTCTTAACATACGAGTATTCTAGTGGATTGTTACTTCTATGGACTTTTGAAGAAATAATATTGGCAACATTTTTTCTAACAGCAGATAGATGACAATATTGTTTTACAATTTTTTTGCTTAGTGCTTTACCCAATATTTCCTTAAATTTTAAACTTTTCGTATCTCGATAGGATGATTTTATTTGTTGTACCATAACTTCATTAAACAGCAATTTTTTGCATTTACAGTTTTTTCAATTCAATTACTGTTTTTTGTCGTGGCCGTGAGTTTTTCCATAAATTTTGTAGTTTACGACGATCTCGCTTTTCTCGATCTGATAACTCATGAATTAACTTCAGGTTACCTTCTTTTTTCCTTCTTTCATTTTTTTCTCTTTCTTTTTGACAGTAATTTTTGTAAGCCTCTGGATCATTTCGTATTTTTGTCTTCTTAATTTCTCTGCATTACGTTTTTGCCTCCAAACGACATTTTTGAATTTTCGTATTAATATTGTTTTTACGCTTTCCTGTTTTCTTCAATGGTAATTGTTGATTTTTAACACTTTGTTCAGGTAATCTTCTTGTACCTAGTATTGGAGCCATCTTCAATAAATAGGTTATAATTAATGATTAAAATTAATTTATCAATACATTGGACCCTCAATAGCGAATCTTTAAATAGCAAGAAATATGGCTCTGTTTCTTTGTCGGCTCAACCTTAAAGTGAAGCTCCATTAAATATATTCATATTATTATTTAACATGGTACTGACATTTTTAATTTAAATAGCATCTATAATATTTTGATTATGAATTTGATTATACTCAATTATAATGTGATTTAAGCTAGTATAATAAGTAGAGAAATTCAATATTTATGGTAAAAAAAAACAATAGTTAGTTAAGTTTATCAATACCACGGTACTGACGAATGAATTTATGATATGAGTTTAAAAATTACATAAACTCGTTGCCGTATTTCATCTGCGTGATTTTTGAATACATAACCCAGTTGACGTCCTTTCTATATGGATGACTAGCGGTTTCATTAGTTTCGAGGTAGATAGCGCACATTTAAATTCAAAAATTCGTTTTAATCTGAGGACAGAAGTTACTAAGCCAAAATTCAATCTCAAATTGATATATTGAGAAAAAATTTGTCAACTTCTTTAAGTTTGATCATATACATTAAGATTGATCGGTTAATTAGTTTGAATTATTTATTGCGACAAAAAAAATAATCAATTTATAGGTAAATCCTAGAAATAGACATGACACGGTACTGATATTTAAGTGATATTCTGCAAGTTTTCTCTAGACTGCAACTTATATTATACAAAAAAATGTTTATAATGATCGCATTTATAAAAAAATTGCATCAATTATTTGATAATGCATAACCAGTGAGAGTAAACAACACGGGACATCAAAATCATAGTTACAATAGAATCGCCCTAATATCGATCCTAATTCATCTACAAATGTGATTGCTGCTTCTTGCAAGGACCATGACGTTCAATTGCAAACGCGATAAAATGTAATCATCCATAAGATGTTGATATTATCTACACTTTTGTTTAGCCGCATTCTCAGTAACTTCACCGGGTCCTTTTAAAGCAATACTAATATATGATTGAGCCAAGTTGTATCCCAATTTTTAGGCTTTTTCTTTGACCATGGTACCAATGACATTCCGTCAGATGTCTTTCCGTCATCCAGTAGCTCTAAAATGGAGGGTGTCATTGCACTTTCTAGAGCCTTCTTAATTATTTCATTCAGGAAAGCGTGTCGTAACTATTTTCCAATAACTTTAAAACAAGGTAAACCGTGATTACTAAATTCGTCCATTTGATTGCTACAAATAAAAATGTATGGAATGCCGATGCGGTAACCATATGTATTAAAATTCTAAAAGTCTCAATGTTCCTTAAGAGAAGAACCTGTAGTCATCTACTTGATTCTATTGTCAGAGAAGTATGATACCTTGCTTCACCCGTTTAACAATTAAAAGTTAGTTTGGCAGTTTGATGGATCAATACAATACTATCCCAACCATTCTGACTTAATTGCAACACAGGAGTTCGATGATAGGAGCCATTCCAACTTGACATGGCATCTTCAAAATAGTTTATTGTCTTGGATACGGGGAATCATTTCACTTACAAGGTTAGACAAACTATAAGTTCAGAACAGGAAAGCTGGGAGACTAATATCCTATAATTTTCGAATTCCTAATCACCGTGGGAAATTGGTAAACTTGTTACATTCCATTGGTTTACATTAAAATGAGTAATGGCTATTACTTCCATTGTTTTTTGATCTCAGAATCAAGACTCTTCAAAAAATCATCAAAAAGTCAAATCGGTATAGTCTGAAGTAAGTATGTTTACTTTGCAGTACAAGCAGTTTCTCAAAGAAAATAGCCAACATAAGATTTGATGTGTTTTAATGTACTTACCAGAAGAAATATCTCTGCGGCTTTGGTTTCCAAAATATCAGTTGTTTCTGAAGTCGTAAGAGGAGCACCAAGTAAAATAAAGTTTCATTCATTAGTCTTATTCCTGGGAATCCATTATTAAACTTTCTGTAAACGTCTTTATTAAATTCGGATTGTTTTGCTTGCATTTTTCTGGGTTAATATCCAAACCAATATCTTTAGTCTGGTTAATCACTATAATAAAATCAAAGAGAACGTTAGCTCCTGTTAATGTACCATCATCAATACAAGAACCAAACTAAAACATAAAAACCGTAGTGAATCCAATTGTTGACAGCCAACTTTAGATAAGTTGGTCTTTTGATCGTAGAAAAGCGTAGAAGGCAAAGAGTAACATTGATACAAAAAATTATACAATTTTGGAATTTTCTTTAAGACTTTGTTCAGTAAATTATCTCTCTCTACACAATTAAAAGCATTCTTAAAATCCACTGTTAAGAATTCTTTTGGAATATTTTTATTCATTTCGTTGAAGGTATGTATTATTATAACGTGGTCTTAAGTAAACTTAATCGTTTGCAATTTTCATAATTGTTTGCAGTACGTTGAAACTGCCAGAAGTCAATCTTAGCAAGAATTAGTAGAGTGTGAAGTACGTCAAGGTTTCCATATTGAGGCCCTTACTTTACTATATATACTAATAATATTATATCCTGTTTGAATCATGTAAATGCGTATTTCTATGCTGATGATACACAATTGCTCTACTCTTTCATCTGCGATGATTACCATATGTCGGTGATTCTCGTAAATAACGATTTAAATAAATTAGTGATTTATTCTAAGCAGCACGGACTGTATATTAATCCAGAAAAATTGATGTTATGACATTCAGTAAGCATAAAGAACGTTTGGAGGCTACTATTAACAGTACCGTAGATGATAGAGCACTCTTCTTTATCTCTTCTTCCCAAGTCTCTTCTGCTGCCTCTTTTTTTTTTTTTTCTCCCCCCTCAAAAAAAAATTTTTTTTTTTTTTTTTTTTTTTTTTTTTTTTTTTTTTTCTTTTCTTTTTTCCTTTTCTTTCCTGATCCACAAAATTTTTTTCTACTACTTTTTTTTTTCTTTTCACTTTAGTGTGCCCAGTGTTTTTAAAATAATTTTTTAATTTTTTTTTTTATTTTAAAAAAAAATTTTTTTTTAAATAAATTTTCAAATTTTAAAATTTTTTACATTCATCAATTTTAAAAAATCTTTACTAAATTGAACTCACTTTTTACAGTACTCTCTTTTTCCCATGTTAACACTCTTTTCTTTTTTTTGTCCAGGGTTTTACACCATCCATAAAAAATGAAAAAGTGGTAATTATAATATATTGTGTTTTTTATTAATAGGTAGGTTTATATGTAATATTTAACTAATCATCTGGTATAAACCATTTATGTTAGTTATAATTAAGTGGTAAAATGTCAATTAGAAAATATTTTTATACTAATTAATTTAATTAAAAAAAAAAAAAAAATATTGTCTCAGAGAGTATTCGAACCGACGAGACTATAGTAACGAAATTGTTAATTCAAATTTTTTTTATTAAGTTTGAAACATTTTGGCACGTTTAATTTCTAAATATTAAACAGAACATGTCAATTTATACCGTAAAAGAAAGAGTTCAGATTGTAAACAGGTGCTTCAAGTGTGAAGTTCTTGGCTTCATTTGCAGCTGCATCCAAATCGTATAGTACCGCAAATCAACAATCATAACTATTGTTACTATAGTAACAAAGTCAAATTACAAAAGTCCCTACACTTGAGGTCTTTGATCTCTGTACTTTGAATTTTGTACCTGTAAATTTTATTTGTTCTTTTATTGAATTTAACTTTTTTTTTTTTTGTATGTAATATAATTACTCCTCTGAAGTTTTCAGAATAAATTAGATTATTATAAATTTAGGAAGCAGTTCGAAGTTATTATTCGTCATGTTAAGTTGATATAAATTAAATGTAGTTGAAGTGTTTTTGTACAAGTTAAAGAACTGTACAAGTAAAAATGTAACTTGATCCTCTGTGTTTATTAATTTTTGCTTCTAACTGCAATAACAAAAACAAACAACAATAAAATTTGTAACACTTTTATGATTAAAGTAAATCAGTAAATAAAACAAAATCGTTAAATCCTATTAGCCAATACTTCTTTAATGTTAAAAATATAAAACAAAATTAAGTTCTTATTAGTTCTGACTGAACTAAATTATAAGTAGTCATCTTCAGAAATTAATTGTAAATAAGAAAAACACATCGGTGACCTAACCATAAGGTCCTTACCAAATATACCTTTATTTAACAGAAATTTGGTTATAATTTACTAAATGGCCAATTAATTACATGATTAATAAAAACACAATTCCTAAAACGTATTTTGGGATTGTTGGTGGTTTATAAATGTCCTTCGGCCTCGATAAATGTCGACAATGTTGTTAACGAGTAGCGTATTTGCATTAAAACTATTATCTTCTATTTCTCCACTAATCATAGAATATAAATATGTAATCAGTGTATTATTTTATTATTAGTGTTATGGTTATGATTATTATAATTATTATTATTGTTAGTTGAGTATGCCTTACATCTTAATTTTGCTACAAGACGTCGTAATGTAGAACCAGTTACAATAAGTCGAATTCCTTTTCCCTTCTTCGCCAAAGTACATAAATTAGCTCCGTAGAGAATCTTCGTGATGTTTGAAGTCATATTCCCCGCCATCATAAAATTGCATAAATCTATGACCTGAGTAACCAAAACTCTTATATTATCGGTTGCTTTTGTAGTCAGATCTTTAAGGTGTTGTGGTAATATTCCATCTATTCCAGAAGATGAACCATTTAAAAAATTGAGAATGCTCGACTGAATTTTGGATAGATTAACTATAAGATTTTCATAAGACGTTGTTGAAGGGGAAACATTCAGAAGTCTAGACGGTGATGGATGTTTTTTCTTTAGTTTGTCAAAGGTTGTCCTACTAGAAGGAGCTATATCGTCTAATACAACGTTGCTAAAGTTTTACAGCGTCCCTCACATTACATTGTAAAATTTTAAACAAATTTTAATAAGCGTCCTTCTTGGTCCTTGATACATGAGTGGTAGCTTCAAAGTTTGTAATGTTTTTCTTTATTTCTGTTGTTCAAGATTAATTTTTTATCAAAAACGCGTAAGCCACTAAAAGAAAAAGTCAAGAGTCCTTTTCATACATAAAAATCGTTCTTGTTTACACAATCTCTTATAATGGATGTTAGTTTTAAACTTGCAAAGATTCTGCTACTTTTGGAAATTGTTTATTAATAGGAACATTCAATTTAAAAAAGCCAAATGAGCTTCTGTATTAAAGTTAGTGTAATTATTTTGACTTGTTATACCCAAAGTCTGGATAAACATTCAGTTCCTTAAAGGACTATTTACACACGTCAGTGCCGTATCAGTACCGTGTCAGTTCAGTATCATTGTTATCCGTGGTTGCTCAGTGATTTCAATACACACACGTCCGTAGTATATAAACAGTGCTTGCAGTGAAATATCAGTGGAATGGCTTGTTTTACCAATAAAGAATTGGCAATTATCGCCATAGCCCTAGATGAGGAAGAGGAAAATAAGAGTTTAAATAAAAAGCGAAAATGGGTACACAAGGCATGGATGACACGACAAAGTGAAGGAGAATTTATTACTTTATATCGGGAATTAGTAGACGATGAACAAAAATTTTTGAATATTTTAGAATGTCTCAAAATTGTTTTAATATATTGCTGAATAAAATAGAAAGACATTTAATGAAACAAGACACGCACTGGAGAAAAGCAATTACCCCGAGGGAACGTTTAGCAGTATGTTTAAGGTGAGTAAGCGTAATTATTGTAATAAAACAGTTTTATTCAAAGAAAGGTAACTGAGAACATAACTAAACATAAATACCAAATATATGTATGTAATACATATACTAAGTTAAAGGTCTTGATAATTTTTAAAAAGGTTTGAATCGAGTCCGCTTGTTGATAGGACGATGACGCAATAATACTTTGATCAAGTACTCTGGGATGCTGTTGGTCTACATCTGGATTAGGTGACGACAGTGGAGTCGAGGTTCGTGTAGAAGTATTTGAATACATTGCCGGTGATTGTGCCATATCGCATGGAGATGTAACATTTGGATATTGGCTAACACAAGGTGTTTCTGAAGAACTACTTCGATGTTCACCATGCAATGATTGGTTTGATCTATACGCCGGCGCAGTTATCATTTGCAGTTCGTATTTTTGAACTGTCTGAAATATTTCAGATTTGGCTAAATTTAAATAATATGGACTTAGAGTTTTGAGTGTTGAACCTATTCCAGTTAAAAATGCGTCCACGGAGTCTACTTTTCGAACAGATGAATTGGAAGGTTCTGACTTTTCTTGAAGTAGGTATTCCATCAATTGGGAAGATGCACTTTGTTGGGAGGCATTTACTTTTTTACGTTTGTTGGAAGTTGTTAAATACGCTTTAGGCGTAGAAAATTGCCTTGATTCATCTTTAGTTTCTAGTTCAACAATTGGAGGATTTTCATCATTCACTGCGTTCTGTTCATTGCTTTGTTCTTCTTCATTATGTTCCTGTTCCTGTTCCTTCACCTCGTCTTCTTGTGATTCAATATTTCCTTTCGTATTTCTCTCATCAAAAATTTATTTAGGAATTCCAACTGCTCCGCGTATTTATACAGTTTTATTTTTTTGCGGATTGTCCACTTTTAGTTATTGTTTTTTTTAAAGCTTTTCTGTAATTGTCTCTTATATTGTTCCATCTGGTCTTACATGCGGACCCTGAAAATAAATTAGTGGTTAGGTGCTGAACTGTGCAGTCTATACTAAATTAACAAATACTTTTTTGTAGGTATCTCGCTACTGGAGATTCTCTAAAAACAATATCATTCAGTTACCGCATGGGACATTGTACAGTGCATAAAATTGTAATAGAAACTTGCAAAATACTAACAAACATTTTAATGAGTGAAATGTTGCCTCAACCTTTAGAAGAAATGTGGAAAACTATTGCTGATGGCTTTAGCACAATTTGGAATTTCCCCAATTGTTTGGGTGCGATAGATGGGAAACATTTTACAATTCAAGCTCCCCCAAATAGCGGATCTCAATTTTTTAATTACAAGAAAAACTTTTCTGTTGTGTTACTGGCACTTGTTGATGCACATTACAACTTTATAGCTATTGATGTTGGTGCTTATGGCAAGAATAGTGATGGTGGTATTTTTGCTAAATCTAATCTGGGGAAAGCCCTTCAAAACAATACTTTATCTGTACCACGTCCTGCAACATTACCAGGCATAGACACTGAGGCTCCTTATGTGATTGTTGGTGATGAGGCATTCCCTCTAAAACTTATCTGATGCGCCCGTATCCAGGAAACGGATTGAGTGATTCTAAGCGCATTTTCAACTATCGTTTAAGCAGAGCTCGAAGGACTGTTGAAAATTCTTTTGGTATTTTAATTCAAAAATTTAGAATATTTACGAGACGAATCCAGGCCAAACCGGAAAATGTAGATAATATAATTTTGGCAGCTTGCATTCTACATAACTTCATAAAAAATATGACACAAGCACATATACATATCAAAATCCAAATGCAAACTTGGATGTTATTCGGCAGACAAACCGACAAAATCTACCTATGCAAGGGAAATGCAACTAATGCCGCATTTGTTGTAAGAGAATTGTTTACTAACTACTTTATATCAGATATTGGACGTGTGCCTTGGCAAGATGAAAAAATTTAAGAAACGGTTATTTTATAACTTATTTAATTAATAACATTTTAACTTTTACAATTTAATAATAAAGTAACAACTTACCTTCAAGTTTCAGTTCTTTTCCTATATTTCCCCAAATATTGTTTTAAAACCGGTGTCCATGTATTTTTATTTGACAAATCGTACAATTCTGGACAATCTCGTACTAATTCAATTAATTTTTCATCCATTTTTTTATTTTTCTTAGAGCAACCAAAAATCCCGTTAGCACTTCAGTGAAAATGTCGTAAAATATCGTTGTCGATCTATTTAACATTCACGTTACGGATACTGCAGCGGCACTGACGGTAAAGACGTTACTGTGTCGGACTTGTCTGAACAGGTCAGTTTGATACAAACGCAACGATATTTTATTTTTCACTGACACTGATACTGAACTGACACGGTACTGATACGGCACTGACGTGTGTAAATAGTCCTTA